>JAHKKF010529833.1:0-18764 GCA_019740295.1 Labeo calbasu | reverse complement strand
CTGAATGACCTGGAGCAGTTTGCAAAAGAAGAGTAGTCCAAAATTCCAGTAGAGAGGTGTAAGAAACTCATTCATGGTTACAGGAAGCGACTGATTTCAGTTATTTCGTCTAGATTCTCTTTTATTCGTTGTTTAGACTGCACCTTGTTAGACAAGAGTCTATTTACTGCTTTCAAGCACTTCACCTCACTGCTGTTTCAGAGTATCGTTTGATCTTTGATATTGGATGAAGTATGCAGAACTCTAGAGCCTAGAGCTTTCATAAATAGAAAAATGAACTTCTTTCCTACACATACAAACACAGATTTCATCAGAGGAGCCTCATGGATTTGTTTTTTAGTTGTTTTATTACTGTTTGTAGTGCATTACAAATCTACAATTGCCCACAGTCATATTTTTTATCCTCTTTGTGTGATCTTGGGTGAATGTGGAGGAATGAATTGAGCACTGGCTTGGTAATGATTGTAAGTGGCAAATTCTATCCAGCATTAATGTGAGTAGGGAGCATTGAAGTGGGACTGATAAGGTTCTGAAGTATTGGAAGTGAAACGCTGCCTGCAGCCCACCAGTCTTTCCCATGAATAAATCCGATAGCTCCCGTGAACCTTTCAATTATTAATATCCGCAGGGATGTGTCTCCACCAAATTGTTTTTCACAGTTTGGAGGAGGGCATCGGCCATTCAGGCGTTCCTTTCGCTCCAGAAACAGGGCTGTTGGTGTGAACCGTCTCTGCATGCATGTTCCATGGGAGTAGTCTTCCACTATACTGCTCAGGTGTAGTTTCACAATGATGTGTAGTTGTAATTTGTTTCTTTATTGTCCTGGGGTTGAGCTGTTGTCATCTAGAGAAGAAGAATGCTGCTTTGGGGGCTCAGAGATCCAGGAAGTTGTTTGTTTCAACCTCAGTCTGTCATGTTTTGTCTTAAGTGAACCAAACATTCATATTAGTGCATGGGCTGAAGAACAGTATATATTGAAATATGTGACCCTGGACCACAAAACCAGTCATAAGGGTCAATTTTTCGAAATTGAGATTTATACATGATCTGAAAGAATAAATAAGCTTTCCTTTGATGTATGTTTTGTTAGGATAGGACAATATTTGGCTGAATCTGACATACAACTATTTGAAAATATGGAATCTAAGGATGCAAAAAACTCAAAATGTCGCCTTTAAAGTTGTCCAAATTAAGTTCGTAGCAATGCATATTACTAATCAAAATTAAATTTTGATGTATTTACGGTAGAAAATGTAAAAAATATCTTCATGGAACATGATCTTTACTTAATACCCTAATGATTTTTGGCATAAAAACACTGTATAATTTTGACCCATGCAGTGTATTGTTGGCTATTGCTACAAATATATATCAGTGCTACTTACGACTGGTTTTGTGGTCCAGGGTCATACATTGTTATAAATCGGGTATTTTATACATGGTAACACTTTACAATAAGGTTCATTAGTTTATTTTATTAATAAACCAATGCATTTTATTTTGTTAATTTAATTTAATTTAATTTAATTTAATTTTAAATTCTTGTGGAGTTTTCTCTCTCCAGTAAACCCTCTTGAGATGGCAGTAAAAAGTATGTGTTTATATAACAAATGTGAAGGATTTATGGATGATGGATGGCAAAAAAAATATTTAGAACAAATAAATTTCATTACCACAATAAATCACTATTGAAAATGCGACCAGTTCCCAGGAAAGTTATAACAATAACATTTGTTATACTTGAGAATCATTTATACAATTAAGTCTACTTTAATTTTTAGCAGACACATATGGGAATATTATATGAACATTTGTAAAAAAAAAAAAAAAAAGAAAAGAAAAAAAAAAAAAACAGCAACACTGAGCTACAGATATTAGAACCGAAATGTTACAACACCCTCCTACAGAATTGTTTTCCATTGGCCTATTATTTTTTGAAAACAAATGTTAGTAGCTTAGAAAATATATATTTTTTGCAGAAAAAAACTATATATATATATATATATATATATATATATATATATAGAGTAAAAAAGTTTTATGGATTCTTCATATTATGAATTCTGAAACAAAACAAATGATTCTTACATGCAGTCTACAGAATATACATCTGTTCATAGATATAGAGTGTTATTCATGTCTTCTCAATTATTTTGTGATAGGTGAATCAAACTGGTAATACCTCAAGGTTTGAATTATGTATGTGATACATTCAGAGCTCTCGTCACACAATGCACTCATCTCTTATAGAGTTTACAGTTTTTTTTGTGTCAAAGCGATGTTGAGAGCTGTAGGGTGTTTTGATTATTTCAAAGGCTTGGCTGACACTATGATTTTCCCAGGACTGCCGAGTCAAGCCCCCTGCAGTGGTGTGAGATGAACCAAATCCCACTACTGGCATGCACATAGTCAAGGAGCAAAGATATGAGGAGTTAGTATCTACTCATCACAGACCGTAAACAGGATCAGATGGTATCCAGACAGCTAGCATCCCACCCTCATGTTAGTCATCAGATCGTCTTGTTTGATAAATTATGCTTGGAGTAATGCCTGATTCATCCTTTTTTCTCACTTATGCACTGTACTGTAATGCATATTGATGTCGGCCAGAGCTGACTTTAAGAAGGAATGCCAATTTATGAAATATTAATTGAAGAGTGTTTTTCTTTTTTTCCCTGAAGTACTTGAATTAAAAGGCGTTGATGATCTTACTAGCAGCACAATGGATAGTTTTTCTCTTTTTCTTATGAGAACAGTGTTTTGCCTTCATGTTTAACCAGTACTTTTAGGTGTTAAATGTTCATATTCCGGTGCGATTTCATTTATGACTGGCGTCTCAGTTTGCAGTCATAGCTCATAGCTTTACAAATGAGTAAATGAAAAGAGTGTATTCAGGCAAATTACAGCAGAGCAGGAGTAGGAATTTATTCTGCTAACAAAAGCTGTGACAGAGAGCCTTTTCAAATGAGTTTCTATTACAGGCTTATTTAGCCACCGCTAGAATTTCAGTTCAGAACTCACTGGCCAGAAACTGGCACTCATTTTTCCTCACAATACCTCTAATCCACCTGTCTCTTGCTCTGTTCACAGGCTACAGGCAGAGAAGGAGAGAGGTGCTGGAGGAAGGATCAGGAACAGAAAGCTGTGCCCATCTCCTGGAGTCAATGCCCTGTGAGGATCCAGTGTGCTTCCTGTGGCAGGTGCAGTTTGAGGGCGCTTGTGTGCCCAGCAAAGGGAAGTGTGGAAATGGAACCAGGACTCAAACTGTGGCTTGCGTCAACTCACAAGGTATACAATCAAAACGCTTTTATTTACTGGAATTATATGTGACCCTGGGCCACAAAACCAGTCATAAGTAGCCAAAAATACATTGTATAGGTGAAAATGATCGATTTTTCATATCATTAGGATATTAAGTAAAGATCATGTTCCATGAAAATATTTTGTAAATTTCCTACCGTAAATGTATCAAAACTTAATTTTTCATTAGTAATATGAATTCATTTGGACAACTTTAAAGGTGATTTCCCCAATATTTAGATTTTTTTGCACCCTCAGATTCCAGATTTTCAAATGCTATTCTAACAAAACCAATCATCATGGAAAGCTTATTTATTCAGCTTTCAGATCATGTATAAATCTCAATTTTAACAAAATGGACCCTTTTGACTGGTTTTGTGGTCCAGGGTCACATATTTGAGCAGTTGTGAAAACATTCAGTTACTAGGGTAGTCTGGGTGGTTTCTACACTGCCAAAAATGATTTTCTTTCTTAGTAATTTGGTCTTGTTTTCTAGTCTAAATATCTAAAAATTCTTGAACCATGATGCGTTTACTTGAAAAGTAAAATGACTGAAGATATTATGTCTTGTTTTCTGAAAAAAATGATCCAAATGTTGTTAGTTTTTACTTAAAACAAGCCAAATTATCCGCTAATGGGGTAAGAAAAATAATCTTAATTCAAAGGCTAAACAAGATTGTTTTTCTTGCCCCAATGGCAGATAACTTTTTATAATGTTTTAAGCAAAAACTAACGAAATTGGGATAGTTTGTTTCAGAAAACAAGAAATAATATCTTAAGTCATTGTACTTGTCAAGTAAATGCATCCTGATTCAAGAATTTTTAGATATTTATACTAGAAATCAAAACAAAAATCTGTTTTTGCAGTGTAGGTGATTATATATTTGCCTTTTGACAAGGAATATGAATCAACAAACGTTTTATGGTCCCAATGGTTTTATTTGTTTAAAGTCAGTAAAGCCCACCCGTTTTCTGTGCTCTTAGATATGGCTGAAGTTCATTTTTCGATTTATATCTTGCCATCATCCACCAGGCAAAAATCATAATTCTGATTGCTTCGAAAAAAAAATGGCATACTTCTTCTGAACAAGTACCGTGATTTGAGATCTCATTTACGTCTGATGATGCAGGCAAGTTGCACGCCACAGGGTAATACACTAGTTTAAGGGTGTTGAATAAAGCATAAGCAACAGTAATAGTGCTGTTTTAGACAGCACCTTTAATAAATTGTCATATCAAAAGGATTCTAATATCCACCCGTAGCAAAAAGATCACATTATTTTTCCAGAAGATGGTAATGCAAAGCTGTTTAGCTGAAGAGTACAGTGTCTGCGTATTCCATTAGAACTCTGGATGATTTCTATACCTATAAAGCATTCTGTTATTGAGGGTGATCTAGGAAAGAAAAGGCTTTTAAGAGCCGCCGTACACATTGGTCCATGTCATGTCAGTGTCACACTCATCAGTGCATTACACCAGCTATGTGGCTATAGAGCTGTCTGAATGTGTTTTTCTCAACAGCATGCATTGGAGATCCGTTAGTGTGACCCGTTTTAAACTAGCTTTGTAATTTATGAGATATGCTGTGAAGATGAGGAATCCAGTAACGTGAACTTGATGAAGCCTTAGCGAGACCTTAATAGCCCATCTTTATAACCTGTGAAACTAATTGCAGGCTTTTTGCGTGTTTTATTATTGTGTCATAATAGATTATAGGTGGATATATTATGGAGGCTGAGACGAATCCAGTTAAATTAACTAAAGAATATTGGTGAGGAGAATTGACGCCTGGGTCTGAAATGTGCGGGTGTTTGAAACGGCATAATTAGAACCGGAGATTTTTCTCAGAAATCTAAATTTCAATTAAAAACACATCAGATGTGTGATCTTACATTTACACCAGTGTCATATACTCTATTTGATCTTCCTCACACCTCAATTGATTAGCTAACTGATGCAATTTGACACAATCAGGTGTTTTGAGAAAGAGTGTCTTATTATTTTTTTATTTGTGAATTCATTATTTCAGACTTGATGACTATGAAGGGCCTCGGTGTTATTATACAAATTTATTTTGACCTCATTTTCAGAAGAGCAGCTTTCTCATTTGAATACAACGCTGCTATGCGAAATTTAATTACCCAGTATTTATAGGTAAAACAAATTTGTGTAGCAAAGAAGCGAGTAATCATAGCTAACAGCATCAAAATGGCTCTCTTGATTTTGATAATTATGTTGATGAGAAGTCTGGTTAAATTAAGCGTGAAGTGTCTCCGTCTCTCTATTGTTTAACCTTTCAGCCCAAACCTAAAAAAAGAGACTGACAGAGTAATGAAGGATTTTTGGGCACGTGTTGTTTTCAGTGCAGCTTTCTTGACTTCCTTTTGCCGGAGTTAATTGGGCTCTGGAGGACTAGGCATTTCTTCTGTTTCTGCTTTATTTCCCAAGAATGAGCATATTGATGCATGAACATTGGGGTCTGTTCCACTCTGACCGTGAGATGGGGCATTTTTCTTTGCACTGATGTTCAGACTGCTCCAGTTTACTGGCCAGTTAAAGCTCATTGCATAGTGATCTATATCCCTCTCTTCTGTATTCAAGGGCAGGACTGAACTCTTTTTACAGCCTGGCAGCACTCTTAAGAGACACCTGTCATACAGTGCACAGCCTGATTGAAATCCAGCTACAGCCTTGAGTGTCTAAGCACATCTCTGGAGTACGTACACTCTAGACTGCTGGACTTTTAACTATCTGCATAAAGTGCGGTCCACGTTGCAGATCGTTTTGCCAAAGAACTGTCTGCTTAAACAGTTTCCAACATTGGTTTGTTTTATTTATGTGATTTTTAGCTGTGTTGGTGGTGTTTTGGGGTTCTTTTTAAAAAACTGAGAGCAAAATAGAATATGCAGCTGCTCAAGCACATCTTCATTTTCACATATTTTCGTTTGTTTGTTTTAGTCATAGTCATAGTTTAATAGTTTAGTTACATAGTTATATGTAGATCCTTTTGTTGCGTTCAGTTAACATGTTGTGAATGGTATTCGTTCCCTGTTCTGCTTTAGCTCATACAGCTGAAAGAGGTCAGTCTGTGCCAGTATTCACTTTGATTAGAAAGCAGTCATTTTTTTTATAGATTTGTCTTCAAAAAAGCATTGTTAATGCATTATTTATATCTCACAGTGTTATTGTTCACATAATTTTCAGTATGCTTATGAACATTTTTCTTTGTATTCTTCGTATCATTGACAAAATCAAAACAAACTTTGATTTGGTTCAAAAACATTTTTTGTTATGCTGGTTGAAAGTCTCTTCATAGCAATCACTTAGTAAAAGGCTTAGTTCACCCAAAAATGCAAATTTTGTCATTAATTACTTACCCTCATGTCATACTACAACTTGGCACTGCACAACGTCTTCTTGTATTCGGATCCATCTCTGTTGTCAGGTTTTTGCGTAGATCTGAGTTCACCTCTCCTATTTATACTATATGCGTGAATTGGTGGGCAGGGCTAAAAAACAGTGATGTAGAAGTAGGCGTTGATCTTCTTCTGCGGTGGCAGTGTTTAGCCACACTATTACATCATTAAGTGGCACATTCCACAACCTGTTGTTTTGGCAGACTGGCTTCAATATAAGATGTTTTTAGGCTGTCTAGAAGGTTTTAAGTTCTGAAACTTTTATCTTTTTATCTCAGTGACCTCTTATATGTCAAAATATCAGGAGAATTTTGGTTACTCAGTTCAAGACCTCTTTAAAGCATTTATAAGATGTTGCTAAAAAGAACATTATTTTGTGTATTTGGTGAAATGCAATGTGTTCACTTGGTTTAAGGTTCAAAAAACACATTATTTTCCATTTACTGTACATCAATGCTGATCCTCTCTGCCCCGCCCTTCTGAAACACACTGATTCTTCTAAAAAGCGCTGTGTTCTTTGTTTGGGCAGCTGTTCGGTGCGTTGTGATTGGCTGAATACCTTAAGCGTGTGATGGAAATGTTACGCACCTTACCATGTTGTGATGCCATGTCCTGGCGCGACGAGACAAACACAATAAAACCCATTATAAATGAGGCATTTGTTGCATCCAGTGGGGACATAATTACTTATACTTATAATTAGAGGTCGACTGATATTGGATTTTACAGATAACGATAACTAGGTTGGAACACACTGGCCGATACAGATTAATTGACCGATACTTTTTAAAATAACTACTGAACGGAAAATAAATAGTGCTCTACTTAAAAAAAAAAAAAAGTAGCCTACTGAACCATACTTTGTAAAGAATAAAAAGTATTATTGTTAATTATATATTGATCATTATCGTTAGTTCATTGTTCATTAATGTTAACAAAAGCAACTAAATTTTTTTTTAAATATATCAGTAAATGTTTAAATTAACACACTCAAGGAAAAATACTTCTATTCTACAGATTTTATCAATCTTAATGTTACAAATGGATTCATATTGTAACAGTCAAGCTGAAGATGGCCATCTTTACATATCTACCACAGTATACAAAGGCCACAGTATTGAAATTACATACATATGCAGGGCTCAACGCTAAGGATTTTTTTCTACTGACCCGGTTGGGCCAGTGGTTCCAATTTTTAATTGCCCGGTCAAAATTTTCACTGGCCCTTCCACAAAAAAATTAAATAGTTGCTGTTATCATTGTTTTTGACTAATGTTACATTTTATTTTAATAAATAAGCTTATATGACACCAAAATTTTAAATACCAATTAAATTGTACAATTCTCAATTCCAATTTCGATACCACACCTAAACTTACTAGCCTAACTAATGTTCAAAGATTATATGTTTGTTTAAAAAAAGTATTTTATTATCAATATTTTATTACAAATTAAAAGATGCTTTAGGGAAAAACAGCACAGACTGGTGGCGCTTATGGAATAAGAGTAATAATACGTTTCTATGGTTACCGCTGTAAACAAAGCAGCGCCGTGCTTATGAACGCCGTTACTTTAAATGCATCATACGTGGGCAAATGAAAAGAAAACGCCACGTAGATACATTCATATAAACCCCCGTTTCAATATTTAGGATAATATTTCCAAAATATCACTTTAGGTTTGAGACTTTAATCTTTGTAACTTTACAGATCATATATATGCACGAGCAGCATGTAACACTCCTAAGACAAAGGAAAATATGAAATCGCAACATATGACCCCTTTAACACTGATCTGCTGCAAAGTGTCAGTCACCTCAATATTTTTTGAAGATTTAAAGCAAGGAATGTAAAGTTTTTACAAATGAAGCAACTTTTTTGTGCTGAGTGTAGCAGCATGGAAAAGTGTAAACAATGTTTCTAATAAAAACGGTATTTTGGCATTTTGAAATGATTATTTTCTGTTTGTTTGAAGCTGGACTTTTAAATTGAAAGTGCTGGGTCTTTTATTTTGACAGTGCTAAGCACACCTTTGCACAGGAGCTCCTATTTCTCCTCTCATTAGTTTAGTCATCTTTGTTTAACAGTTCTGTATAATATACTATCAAGATGATATATATTTTTTCCTCCTCAAGTAAATTTTATTTCATGCGTGAGTGTGTGTTTGTGTGTATCTTTACAAGCAAAAAATACTGATTAAGAAAATGATTTTGAGAAGTGTATTTGCAAGCTTACACAGAAGATTGTGTTCAGCAACATGGGGTTTTCAGTTTGACGAATGAACAGCTTGAATTGTCCAGGATGTCGATCTCTTAGATGCACAGCAGCATGGAATGACTCCAGGGAACAAAATAAAGAAGACAGCCCTTTTATAATGGCTGGTGCGAAGCGTTCTATCAAAGTCAAAGAATGTCCTGTTTCAGTGGAATTAAATAATGTTTCTGATCCTTGTGCTGCAGTAACCTCCCTGTGTGAACTTCTCTATATGTCCAGACCCTTAGTTCTCCAGCAGCTAACCCACGCTGTGGGCAGTCTAATAAGGGCTCTTGTCAGTGAGCATCTCTGAATATCAGCTCCAGGTGTTTCTGCTTGCCAGTTTCTCTTAAGTGTTCAACTCCGTCGGGCAAACGAGGAGTGGCAGTTTCCATCTCTGGACTCTGTAGCAATTCCGCATTTCCTTAAAGGAATTCAAATAGACTAGCGAACTCCTCCGAGAAACAGAATTTGTTCATTATTTTCACAGCACTTCAGGTTCAGCGTGCAGCCCCCGTGTTCATTTACTCTGATGACAGAAGCTCTATTACACCAGGATGTGAAGTGAAAAAAGTCATAAATAAAGCAATTTCTCTGGCAGCTGCGAATGTTTTACTGCATCCTATTATAAATGCTTTTATTTATTTTTCACTTTTCGTAACATTTTCATACCTTCGCAGTGCTGACGGCATGATGGGGTCTATGTCACTTAGCGGCAGTATGGTGTGATGCCACATCTGAAGTTCTGCAGCATAAGAGCTCATGTGTCAGTCAGCGCGCTTCAGCCGAGGCCTATCTCTAAAGCGACATATTGAGGAAGTCAGTCATTTAACTTTGTGTCAGCAGCACGTTACTCAAATTCATTGAATCCTGTAGTCGCGGTTGTAATTTTATGCTGGTTTATGACCTGAGCGTTGTAGTTCTCCAGCACTGCCAGAAATTCACAGACCACATGAGAGTGTCAATATAATATGAGCACCAAGGTCACCTTCTTTCTATGTTTTTTCCCCTCCTTTTTCCCCTTAAATTTACAGCAGGCTAAAATCGTTGTGTCCTCTAGCTAATCAACAGCAGAATCTCAGTGTAATTATAGCTAACGTCAAACCCGACACGGCTTTAATCAATACATATAGGGCTAGATCGGCGACTGGTAGATAGATGTGGGAAAATCAATTACAAAATACATGTGAAATGTTCGAGAAGTTGCCATTATCTCACAGTTTTTTATTTGTGTTGCTTTCTAGCTGAGGTCTTAGTATTAATGAAATCTTTCATCTTTTCACCTGTTTGCTGATATCTTAACTGTGCAAGGCAATGCCCATCCAAGGTTACATTTCAAGTGTACATAAAATATTACTAGTGCTGTCAAAGTTCATATATTGTTGCATGCAATTTATCAAACTTTTAATTTATTTATTATATATTGCACTGCATTCTAACTGAATGGCTAGTTCTTTGAGAAATGGTTGGTTTGATTTATAAATGAAATAACAATTTGTGTCGTTTAATAAAAGTTGCATTGCTTTGTATGGTGAAAAAGTCAAAAAGTGAAATATCGTCCATAAAGTCTGGGGAAGGTAAGGTATTATTAAAAGTTTTTTTGACAAACTTAATTATTCATATGATTTAGCCTTCCTTAAAAGGAACTGAATGTGTTATAATCTAAATATTATTTAAATAATAAAAATCTTTATTTAAATAAAAAGTATTTCTATTTTATACCGCACTTTTTTTTTTTATAATGTAATGCTGTGATGCAATTTAAAACATGATCATTCAGAAATCATTCTGATATGTTGATTTGCTGCTCAAGAAACATTTCTTATTATCAATATTAAAAATACATGTGCTGCTAAATGAAGTGTAAAAATCGTTATACAATTTTTCAGTATTCTTTGATGAATGAAAGTTCAAATTATCAGCTTGTATTTGAAATAGAAATCTTGTTTTAACATTATAGATGTCTTAACTGCCACTTTTGATCAATTTAATGCATCCTTGCTGAATGGATTCATTTTTGGTTCTTAGGAATAATGTTACTGACCCCACATCTAATATTAATACTGTAATTTCAAGGTGAAATATTAAGAAAATATGACTTTTTCCATGTGCTATAATCGGGTTCCTGGTGCATCAACCAACCAAGAAAATGTGAACAAGGACAACCCAGTAACTTTGCTTTGGTAAGCCTTTCTCTGCAAGCTTGTGAAAAAAATGAGAGTGGGGGTTCAATCTTTAACTGGCTGGCCTCAACAAGTTTCAGCAACCACAGATTTTGTGTTTTGTGCTTAATTTCTTATTGTGAACCTGTTCACTTCTTTACTTTTACATGGTTAATGTTTTTGAGAATTTTAGCGTGATTAACGTGTTTAAATGACCGTGATCCCAACTGGCTGGTTATTGCCGCTTCCACTGGCCGCTCGATCAGACAGACACGAGAGCGCTCCGAGTTTAATGCGTTATCTACCACTCTCTCTACAAGGAAATATATTATTTCATGATCATTAATATATTCTTATGGGTCTAATCTTTTAATTTGTCGACATTTTATGTAGGTTTATTATGAATAAAGTGTTAAAATGGCCGTGATCGCAACTAGCCGCTTGTTGTCGCTTCCAGTGGCAGCTCAGTCAGGCATCCGCTTCAGGCATTTAATTGGGGGGAAAAAACCTAAGACGTCAATCATACAAAAGAACAGAGTCATAAGAATACATTCATAACAATAAAATAGTGTATTTCCTTGCAGCGAGAGTAAATGAATTGATGATGAATGCGTTATACTCGCAGATCTACAGCGGTTGAGACTGCCACCTGCCACTGCTCCTGCCAGCCAGTTGAAGATCGAACCCCTGCTGAAAAATGACCTGAACACTATTTACAGTCCCAGCCTCAGAGGAGACAAGAGAGCAGTGGATTTATTGATTTATTTACTGTATATTACGCTGCTGCCACTCAGATCTAATATAAACATGCTGTTTCTTTCCCAGCTGTTTACTTTCACAGACATCACCAACTGTTTTTGTAACTTGTGTTTTTAACATAAACTTGTGTATTTGACAGTTTAAGCGCAATAAGACATGAAAGAGAACTTAGTTTACTACTCACATGCTGTATGACAGCTGCAGAATATCAGAATTTTAAACTAATATGGTGTAAAACCAACGATTTTAGCACAATGGATATGGTAATCAAAACCAAACAGATGTTTTTTAGCAGAGTATTTGATGCAAAAGGCACAGCCCTATTTTAAAAAAAGGGGGCGGGGAGCAGCAGCTCATTTGCATTTAAAGAGATATGCGTGAAAAACTGTGTGTTTCTGCTTCCACTTAAAATAGGCATTTTCTAAATGAGATAATACATGATCTGTGGGGTATTTTGAGCTGAAACATCACAGACACATTCTGGGAACACCTGAGACTTATATTACATATTGTAAAAAGGTGCATAATAGGTCTTCTTTAAATATATATTGATAAATAATAATTACATATTTCAACTGACAGCAGCACAAATGTACTATCAAACTATAGTGTTTTATTAGACTTGAAGCCCATGGGATTAGTTCTTATTCTCTATCTGGCCCATCACACATGCTTTAGTCATTTCTGCTGTTAAAATGCTAATAACATTTGCCAGGTAGCCTAGTGGGGTGACAGGATGTTGTGCTGATCAATGAGAACTGTAATCTATGCAGCAGATTAGAGGTTTGCCGCTGTGTGGTCTGTCCCAATAAGGCCATTTATCTCCTCTGAGCGTGGTGTAATCAGGGGTGCACTTGATGGATCTCACAACATCTTGCCCTTCTCTCCTCAGAGCTGGAGGAAAACATGTGGCACTTCATGGATGAGCACTGAGCTTTGTGCTTTTTTTTTTTCTTTAGACACATGCTGGTTTTGTGCTGGTCAGTTCACAAAAATGAAGTGGTCAATCCTTGTGTCATACGGTACTTGGCCTTTCTGGTAAAACTGGTTAACTAAAGCCCTGCTTGGACAGAATTAGTTTTACATGGCAAGGTGGAGTCTTAATCAGAGCTTCTCTCTGATTTTAGTCTTTTTAAAGACTGCGTATTTTTGTGCGGGTAAAGACAAAAATAATAACCGTTTAAAAGACGTGCTAATCTTCTCTCAGCAGTCCATGTCCATCATTTAAGTCTATCAAGTAGACATTGGTCAGTGAAAAGACACGTTCACGACTTTTTCCGAGAGATAACGCTTGCGGTTCAGAATGGACTTAAGGATGCAAAAGCATACAGGTTTTTTTTTGTCCTGAGTTTTATTGAAAAGTTGGTAGACTGTACAACCTTGACACTTGCAACAGGAAAAAAGTGAAAAAGTCAGATTGTTCTTTAATGTACAAGACATTTGTTACCCATGTAGAGAAAGAAGAAAGAATTCTGATTTCTTTTGGTTTGAAAAATAAGAAAAGTAGCCTGCATAAATATGTAATTTGTATTTACATGATTTGTGAGCAGAATAATGCTGAAGGTTCAAGTGTTAAGGTTTATTCCTGTGTATTTGTTCAGACTGTGCTGCCTGCCTTGCTTTTTAGAACATATTTTCAGTAAAAGCAACAAAGACTAAAGACAAATATTTTGTTGTTTTTTGTTTGAAATTCAAGACAGTTCCTCCGAACAATTATAGATACTAATTAATACTAAATCTTTACTAAAATGTATTTAGCAAGGATGCATTTAATTGATTAAAAATGACAGTTAAGACATTTATAATGTTTATGTTTTTCTTTATTTCAAATAAATGCTGTTCTACTTATGAAAAAATCCAGAAAAAAATGCATGATGTTTTCCACAGAAATAATAAGCAGCACAAATGTTTTTGATAAGGAGTTGATTAAACACTGATGACAAAAAATGTTTCCTGAGCAGCAAATCAGCATATTAGAATGATTTCTGAAGGATCATGTGACACTGAAGACTAGAGTAATGATGCTGAAAATTCAGGACATTACAGGAATAAATTACATTTAAAAAATATATGTATATAAAAGAAAGAAAATTATTTTAGATTGTAATAATGTTTACATTATTACTGTTTTTGATCTCAAAAATGTGGCCTTGGTGAGCATGAGAGACTGACCCTAAGCTTTTGAATTTTTATGCTTGAATATTTGGGGGGAAAAAGGGTACAAAAGCTATCACTGGGGCTGTACTAAAAAGGTGCAAATTTTCAAGAGGTACACATTTGTTTCTTATTTACCCCTAAGGCTGCATATAAGTACCTTGAAGGTACGAAATGACGCACCTAAAGTAAGTACCTTAATGTAGTATTAGTACCTTAATGGTAGATATTCGTAATTTTCTCATAGCTTAGTTACAGTCATGGCCAAAAATATCGGCACCCTTGCAATTCTGTCAGAAAATGCAACACTTCTCTCAGAAAATTTTCCAATTGCAAATGTTTTGGTATTCACGTGCTTATTGTTTTGTTTGCACTGCAACAACACAAAAAAAACAAAGAAGAAAAGTCAAACTTGATAAAATTTCAACAGAACTCAAAAATGGACTGGACAAAATTATTGGCACCTTAAGAAGAAATAATTGTAAGAAATAATTGCTTTTCAAGCATGTGATGCTCCTGTAATTTGTATTTAGACACACCTGTGGCAAGTAACAGGTTTGGGCAATATAGTAGTCACACTTGCAGCCAGCTAAAATGGAGAAAAGTTGTCTCAACCTTTGTGTTGTGTGTCACACTGAGCATGGAGAAAAGAAAGAAGTGTAAAGAGTTGTCTGTAGATTTGAGAAAAAAAATTGTGGAAAAACATGGACAATCTCAAGGCTACAAGTCCATCTCCAGAGATCATAATGTTCCTGTGTCCACTGTGCGCAATATCATCACCATGGCACTGTAGCTAGCTCCCTGGACATGGACAGAAGAGCAAAATTCATGAAAAATTACAATAAAGGATTGTTCGAATGGTGGATAAAGACCCCGATTAACTTCCAAATAAAATCGAGCTGATCTGCAGACACAGGGTACAATAGTGTCAGCTCGCACTGTCCGTCACCATCTGAATGAAAAGGGACACTATGGTAGGTGACCCAGGAGGACACCACTGCTGACACAAAGGCATAAAAAAGCAAGACTTTAGTTTACCAAAACTTTTGTGACAAAACCACAATCCTTCTGGGAGAACGTACTGTGGACAGATGAGACAAAAGTAGAGCTTTTTGGTAAAGAATATCATGGTACTGAGAAATGAGGCCTTCAAAGAAAAGAACACAGTCCTTACAGTCAAACATGGTGGAGGTTCAAAGATGTTTTGGGGTTGCTTTACTGCTTCTGGCACTGGATGCCTTGACTGTGTGAACGGTATCATGAAATCTAATGATTACCAAAGAATTTTTGGGCGCAATGTAGTGGCCAGTGTCAGAAAGCTGCGTCTCCACCAGAGGTCATGGGTTTTCCAGCAGGACAATGACCTGAAACACACTTCAGAAAGCACTCAGAAATGGTTACAACAAAGCGCTGGAGAGTTCTGAAATGGCCAGCAATGAGTCCAGATCTGAATCTCATAAAACACCTGTTAAGAGATTTCAAAACAGCAGTTGGGAGAAGGAATCCTTTAAATCTGAATGACCTGGAGTAGTTTGCAAAAGAAGAGTGGTCCAGAATTCCAGTAGAGAGATGTAAGAAACTCATTCATGGTTACAGGAAGTGATTGATTTGTTATTTTTTTCCAAAGAGGGTGCTACCAAATATTAAGTTAAGGCTGCCAATAATTTTGTCCATTGCATTTTTTGGGTTCTGTGTGTTTTTTTTTGTGTGTGTTGTTCCAATGCAAGCAAAAAAATAAAAATAAACATGTGAGTACTAAAACATTTGCAACTGCAACAATTTTCTGACAGAATTGCAAGGGTGCCGATATTTTTTGACCATGACTGTATGTGTGGCTGCAGTATACAAATGTTTCTGGGGTCCCATCCTGGGCTATTTTTACAGACGTGGTTTGTCCTGTGGTAAAACATTACAGATATCCAGAGTAAATTGCTTTACAGACATTTCCAAAAAAATCCCATTCAAATAGGGTTTAAGGAAGTCTTGCAGGTTGAAACACTTGATTGCAGACACCATCATCCAAAATGCTTCAATTCAGCATGAAACACATTAGTTAGAATGACTGCTCTGTTTGACTTACTGGAGCGCTGACCCTTGCAGCATCAGTAAGAGTCATCTGCATCACAGATGTCGACATGTGCCTGTGGGCAAAGCCAGCACTGATTGCTCTTTTAGCAGAGAAGATGGTGCACACAGTTTTACTTTGTGCAGCTTCTTGGCTGTCACTTAGTAAGTGATGTGTCAGGCCAGTGTTGCACGGCTCTGAATTATGAGTGTTGTGAGTTAGCTGACATGATTGAGTGCATCAATGCAATTTCACTGCGGGTGACCAAAAAACACTGTATCACGCTGATGGTTTCTGTGCTTTGACCTTAATTCCATCTTGGAATTGAACGTTCAAGCTTTCAAATAAAGGTTAAACTTAAAATTTCAACTCTGAAATGGCAATCCACACCGTATGATAACATCGGGCAAGTTAGAAGGGAAACACAATGGCACTTGGACTCACATGCCATTGTGATATTATTATATTTTCAGAGTGAGTTTCCAGCGATAAACATCCATATATTAATAATTCAGGCAGGACCTGGAGCTGAGATCCATTTACAGTTTCCCCACACATGGCAGGTGCTTTCTGCTTTTCAGGCATTCCTCACTCTGCCTGTTCTAATGCAGGGTAGACGCACACCCCACATTTTTCCACTTAACTTTTTATGATATGAGCATGACTGGCAGCTGTGTTTGGGTGGTTGAGCAGAGAAAATTATGGCTGCGCTCTTCTAAATCCGTCTATACAGAAGAGTGCCTGTTTCATGACTAGTTATTCAGTTTCCTTCATTGTTATGTTAGATGATAATGAGGTTTAGAGCTTTAACTCTGTAGTAAATGGCCACTTATAGTTTAGTGCATCTGTATGATGAATGTATTATGTAAATTAACAAAAGCTCCCTTGTGGATGTAGTCCATTTAACACAAGGCATCGTTCTGGGATTGCAACATGCCCGTCGCCAAAGGGGGGACATTGGGGGGCAGTGCCCCCCCAAATGACTCAACAAGCCCCCCTGCACATGATCACGAGCGAACTTACTATTGAGAACGAAAAACATTCATTGTACTGATCTAGCATTAAATATTGCCAAACAAATCATTTAGCTTAAAGAACCACTAATCTCTAGAAGCTAATAACTCAGTGTTTCCATCCACCTATTTTATGCATGTTTTGGTATATTGCATAAAAAAGATGCCAAGATGTGCATAAATTCTAAAAATGCACGTAAAAAACTTGTGCTCAACTAAGTGGATAAAATTTTTATGCGTTAAGAAAACATGCGCATAAACTACGATGGAAACACCTTAATGCGCATTAAAAAATACATGTATCTTTGTGATGGGCATAACTGCATAACTGCATAACTAGACTAACTAATGAACGGATTCTGATGCACAGCATCTGAAATGCTAGTTTTGTCATTCTAAAATGCTTGAGAAAAGTCTTGTTGAATGCTTCGCTATAATTAACTCCCAGATCTGTGTTCCCAAACAGCGGGCTCCGAAAATAAGCTAACATAACCATGTTTCATCTGCACGCTCTAAACCTTTTACAATTCCGAATAATGTTGTATTCTTATCTACATGACCAAAAATGACATAGTAAGCTGTTTCCGCTACTATAAGGAAAAAAAATCTAAGCGATTGCACCGGAGCCTCTCGTGGGAAATATTTGTGTTCATGCCCAATGAGAGCTGTATCGGTGCAGTTTCTCTTTAAATTTGTTTTGGTTAGACTTATATATGTTGTTTATTATGAATGCCATAATAATTTGTGTTTTTCTTATAATTTGTCTGTTTTTTAAATAAATTTGTTTTGGTTAAATTTTTATATGCCATTTATACACCATTTTTCATGAGCTGAACTCAAAGACCTAAGACTTTTTCTATGTACACAAAAGGCCTATTTCTCTCAAATATTGTTCACAAATCTGTGTTTGTGAGCACTTCTTCTTTGCCGAGATAATCTATCCACCTCACAGGTGTGGCATATCAAGATGCTGATTAGACAGCATGATTATTGCGCAGGTGTGCCTTAGGCTGGCCACAATAAAAGGCCACTCTAAAATGTGCAGTTTGTATTGGGGGGTCCAAAAACCAGTCAGTATCTGGTGTGACCAGCATTTGCCTCACACAGTGCAACCAAGCGGCAACCTCCCGGTCTCCCTCTTGAAGCCAACACGGAAGTGACTAAAACTGCAATTCATCGACTGGCCACTAGAGACTGGCTGCAAAAGGGAGTCAATCCCATAGACTCCCCATGTTAAAATGCCCAGCTTCACAGCAGAAAAAAATATGTTTACAGCCTGGTTCATAAAGTGGTTTTGGTCTATAAAGCTAATTTTGCCCTTCATGTCAGCTGTGAGGGGGGTGATTTTTTTTATAACTTATCCATTTAATTTATATTGAGCCTTAAAGTTCTGCATAATTTAGGGCGTGGACACTTGAGTGACAGGTGGATTGCCGCTGCTGTCACCACCGTCGCGCTAGGCAGGCGTGGTTTCAGCAACCAGCTCCACCCATGTCCATCTATGTCCTATTTGCCCATTTTTGATTATCCGGGAGTGACGTGCAGTGACGCGATTCCAAGATGGCGACGGCCAACTCCCGCCCACTGAGAGCTTCAAAAATGCTCTTCAGAAACCTACAGGTGACGTCACGGACACTACGTCC
>JAHKKF010529832.1:19378-47980 GCA_019740295.1 Labeo calbasu | reverse complement strand
ACTGTCTAGGTAAACATGCAAATATATATATATATATATATATATATATATATATATATATATATATATATATTTATTTTTTTTTTACTCACTAGCATAATGAGAGGCTTGCTAATGAAAGTTTATTTGACTGGACGAAGTGTAGCTGGAAGCACATGCTTAATGGGGTTGCTGTGAACGATCAGCAATACTTTGTATCTCCACCCTCAAGCTCAGACAATGAATTATTTAAAATAACCTGCAGCTACACTAAGTGGCAATACAAGAAGAAAGAGAATAGCAAGAAAGGGGTTTTGTTCTGCAGGCAGTCTGGTGAGAATAGTCCTAACAAATAATAGTGAGAAAAACAGGTTGTGCACATGCATGAGGACATTTTTACATTTTTTGGTTTGCTTGTTTATCTGAGATGTAATCAAGAAGTGTGCAGTTGCCTCCTGATTTTGTTCAGTTAAATGCAAGTGGTAAAATACATTATACTGTATATTACCAAATGAAAAGTCAGTATATTTTAAACATGATAAATTCTGTTAAACACTCTCTTAAGATTCCGAGGTACTAATATGCAACCTTTAAGACTAAAGAAGGTGCAAATCTATCCAAATAAGAGCAGGAGTCCAGGATTCGTTGGGAAAACTTTTTTTTTTCAAAATACAACTACTACAAAGAGAGCAATAAGACAACATTATAAAATGAAAAGGCGCGCTTTGATTTTGAATGGCGAAGACGTGCCCACACACAGACATTCACAGGTTCATTTTAAGAGGTATTAGCAAAACAACAAAGCTGCTGCTTTTCACCGAACTGTAATGACTCATTATACATTTTGATATAACCTGATTCATTGGTCTTTTGGATCGGATTGCTTTCTCACTACAACCGAACCGCTCCAGAGTTCATTTGTTTTGGCGCGGATCCAAGCGAGATTGCCGTATTTACAAGAATTACAAGATTCTATCTGACATTTTTGTCAAAATTGAGTTTTTCACATATTCTTATTCGGTGACAACTTATTTACATTATGTGATGTTTCTACAGAAGTCTCTGAAACTGAAAAATTTTGAAGCTCAGTATCTCAAAAGTGCTCAGAATGCAGATAGAACCTTATAATTCTAAGGCAACGATATGTCCAAACAAACCGAGCTAAGGGGGCACACGCAGAATCCGAAACAAAGTGCCAGGTGTGAGTGCATCCATAGACATAGTATAAATATCAAAGTAGCAAGTACCATAATGTGCTAAAACAAACTGTAAACAGTTTGCAGGAGACTTAACCAATTGTCCATACCTCTCCATTTAATCTCATTTTGTGGGAGAAACTATTAACATATAGTATTACAGAATCTCATTAATTACATGATTTTTTTTCCTGTGAACATATACTCAATGTACTGAGGGAGAACAGATTGTTTCATAATAAGCTTGCAGGCCACACTTCCTCCCAGCCATCTGATTCTGTCGTGTCTGGAGCTGCTGTTATCTCTGAGCTGTCTAAAGGCATCAGGGAAAACAAACAGCAGGGATAAAGCCTGAATCAGAGAGTTTCATGGGTTGGTGATCCTGGTTTCCAACATCAGTTTCCTCGTCCAGAAGTCTTGTTCTGCCTAGCCGGCAAACACACGTCCCATAGATCACTGCTGACCTTTTCGTTTTCCACGTGAATGTTTGGCAGGCTGGACAACGCAGGTGAACATCACTCACGCAATGCTACAGTGTACTTGTCAATCAAGTTGGTGTGTCTGGAAGCTGAGAGTAACACAAGCTGAAGGGTTGGGGAGAGGAGGGGAGAAGAGGGCGCTCTTTTTTTTTTACTTACACTGACTGACACTGCAGCAGAGCAAAAGATCTCAGCTGGTTTGACAAGCATATCTTAACATATTCCATACATGGATGTACATTTGAGTATGAAGAGTAGGAATGTGTAGTATAAGTGACTGCTGAATATGTTTCTAGAGGTCAGTTGACTGAAGGTGACAAAATAGACATATACGCATGTTTTTCATTGAGAAAAAGTATTTAGTTTAAACTAACAGTTGCAGACCATGTAGGAGTTAAAAAAAAATAAAAAATCATCTTCACTAATGCGTGCCTCAACATACATTTCTGCAACACCGTATTACGTACCTTGCTGTATTTTTCGTGGCAGTTTCAAAGTGAAATGGGTGGCGCTAAAACACACGGGACTGTGGCACGTGTTTATTACATTAGTACAGGCACATATTGCTGCATTTTTATTACACTGCTTGAGGTACGTATTGCGGCTGTTCAGAATTCAAATATCCAGGTAGTGTCGCTAAAGGTTAATGCTCTATTGTGCTGGAAATATCCCATACACCAAACCCAACCCTAAACCTAACTCTAACCCTAACTTATAGTGTTAACAAATGCAAAAGTGATATAAAAATGCAGTTGTTGATGCCATTTTAACGTCCTTATGCGGATTTGAGCTGTTTTGTTGAACTGGGAGCTCTTTATCATTCAAGTGCAACGCAATATCGCGTGAGCTACTGAGCAAACCTACTTATTAATTAGAAAACTCCAACATATGAAGCTGTATATGTGATGACAATGTTCAAAAGTATCAGTTTTTAAATAGCACAGGATGTTAAAATTGTTTTGAAGCCATAATATAATATTCTGTAAGTAAATGTGTGAAAATTAGGCTTTTTAAATCAAAACTCTGTGTGTCAATCATACTTTGTGTAAAAATGAATAAAAGTTGCCAGAGTTTTACTGCACCTAGTGTTCATTTCAACTGGAAACTGCAGTGATTTGTACATATAGGCATGCTTTTTTCAGTTTTGCAGAAACTTATGTAGAGGCACGTATTTCCAGTGAGCCTATGTTGTTATTCTGAGTACAAGGTAGGCAAATGCTCATGTCCTTAAGAGTGTATTGTGTAATTTTTGCATTGCCGAGTAGAATTATAATAATTTTGATTCCAAAACGTTTGGCTAATTTGCCATTGGTCAAAAAACATTAAGCCACTCCCTAAACTCACCCCATTGGTTGAGTCAGTGTTGCTGGTCAAAAAAACAGAGCGCTGTTTTGAAAACAGCACAGAGACAGTCTTTATGGATTTTGAGAAAATCAACCGACAGGCTTATGATAGCTGAAGTATTTTATCATAAAACAGTAGCTCTGTTTCCATCACCATGTTTTTATGCAGATTTTGAAGTATCGCATAAGAAACGAGTGATTGAAATACCAAATTTCAAAAGAAAATCCCATACTTTACTAAAAAGTTTGCTAAAGTGGTTTTTCACTTGGTGAATGCGAATAATAGTTCATGCGAATAATACGAGATGGAAACACGTTTGCAGAATATGTACCTTTGCGCTATTGGACAGCATAACCTGACTAATCTGTGGACCGATCTTGTTGCATCTGAAATGTTGTTATCGTCATTCTGAAATGCCCGAGCAAAGTCTGTCGTGAAAGTATTTCTTTATAATTGTCTCTCAGAACTGTCTTATATGACTGCGTTCCCAAACAGCAGGCATCCACCTCTGAAAGCAATGACTACATTTATTTTGTCTGCTCACTGTGGTGCAAGTAATTTAGGTGCAAGTAATTTATTATGTATGAGAATTATTATATTTAGTGGCTTCCCCTACTTTTTTAGTGATATTTATTGCCAGTTTATCAGGAAGTGACGATTTTTGTTCCCTTCACTGGATGGAAATAGTGCTTATTTGCATATGTTTTATGCGATTTTCTAGTTTTGCACACAAGTTAAAATTTGCACGCAAATTTGGATGTAAACCCAGCTAATGACACATAACAGATTCGAAAAAAACAATGAAAGCAACGTGATTTGATTATATGTATTCACCGTGTGTGTATATTTCAACATATAAAAAGTCTTATAGTAGTAAAAGCATTTTAACAGAACAATGGCACTCTTCAGTTTTAGAAACTTTTTCGAAAAAAGAATAACTGAGCATTTGCAACAAACAGATTCACAACAAAAACCACATGATGTATTATTATTATATACTCAGTCCTTGATGTACCCATTGAGGAATTGCTTGAGTTGTTATTCATTTTATTCATAATTAATCTGATTGTTCTACACACCTACAGTAAATTCATCTCTCTGGCATGACCTAGATATAGTCAGGAACGGTATTGTCACACCACCTGACAATTCTAGCTGCAATGGGTAACCTAGTTTTGTGTGTAGAAAGTGTTTGTTGGTTTTCTTCCTGCTTTGAAAGCACGCTATCCAAAGCATCACTTGATATAGTGCTTTTTAGCGACAAAGCCTCATTGAAGGAACAAAGTGTAGAGACATTGTATTGTTCTTCCTATTGTTCTACAATCCCATCGAGGCAGAGCTCCACTCTGTGTCCCCTGGTGCTGCCACATTGCCTACCTCTTGACGGTTTTCCCTGTTTTCCTCTCCTCCTCTTCTTCTTCCTCCCTTTCCACCTGACCCCAGTACTCTTTTCATTCCTTTCTCTTTTTCTTGAATCCCCAATACTTCTCTCCCCACCCTCAGCTTTCTCTCTTTTCATCTCATCTCTGTCATTTTCTTCCCTCTCTACTCTCCTGCCTTTTTTCACCATCTCTCCTCCTTCACTGAAGGTTTATGTGCTTCTTTTGCCTCTTTGTGCTGCAGCCGAGCCTTCATCTCTGCTGCCGGAGCTCCATTGGCAGGCTGCCAAAGCCTGTTAGTACAGAAACCTGCCCATTCCTCAAACACCATCCACTGCACTTGCATTAGGACTCAGCCCATCGTTACAGCCAGGCCATCAGACTGGAATCATCCCATCCGTTTTTTAAAATACTGAGGAGTGAATTCACTAAACAGTTGTGACACTAGGATTTCAGCACAGAAGCCTGTGTTTCATTCACTAATCAACTGCAGGCCACACAGTATTTGCTCTGGTGTAGTACTGCAACATGAGTATTTAAATAAAGCCACTGTCATTCTTTATAGCCCAAACATGCCAACGTACTTTTCACAGAAGGTAGTACTACTTACCTGGTAGAACTAATGTTGTGCTAGTACAGCATTTATTCATTATTTTATTCCATCTTTAGTGATCATGGTGGCAGTTATTCATCAGATTCAATTCACTTGAGCCAATCACAGACATGTCGGTTCATCTCTTGAGCACAATGACCAAACAGAGATGTTAAAGTTAGTCAGAATTCCCACAATACCACTCAAAATTCTTCTGCACACCCGTGAATCTTCACAGAGATATTCATTGTACAGTGTAGACAGCTTTACTGACTGAACAGACGTTTTCATGCAGCAGAACAAACAGATTTTAATGATTATGAAGGGAGTGCTTTTTGCATGCTTTCAATATATAATTCATTCAGAATTTGAATAAAGGTTTTGTTTTTGATGCTGCTAAGAAGACATTTAAATGCAGGATTCACACTCGTAATTGCATAACCATACCATTAGAAAAAAAAATAGATGTGCTTTAAGCAATGTAAATGTAGACTAAAAGATGCTTCTGCTTATACATTCCATCTTTACTTTGCTAAAGCATCCCATCTCATTTCAGAAGCACCTCAGTGGTTTGATTCTGGAAGCGGGCCTGCCTCAAGATAACTTTCATACATGACAGATGTTTGGTGTGACACACAGGATGTAATTAAACTCAGGGGTCTGCTAGTGCCATGAAAGATCCCGACCCCCAACTGCTCTAGGCACCTGTTAAACAAAAGATGGCTGAGAGAAAATATGCCTGTTGGTAATAAACCAAAACTCTGCAATAAACGCGTTCAGTTCCTCACATCGTCCAGAGAGCTCTCATAGCAATAGAGTAGCTCATATAGGTGGCCTAAACCTTAATAGACATGGACTTAAAGGACAACTCCACTTCCAGAACAACAATTTACAAATAATTTTCTCACCACCTTGTCATCCAAGATGTTCAGGTCTTTCTGTCTTCAGTGGTGAAGAAATTACGGTTTTTGAGGAAAGCATTTCAGGATTTTTCTCCATATAATGGACTTCATTGGATTTTGAACTTCCAAAATGTAGTTTAAATGCAGCTTCAAAGGGCTCTAAACAATCCCAGCCAAGGAAGAAGAGTCTTATCTTGCGAAACGATCTGCCATTTTTTTCGGAAAATAAAAAGTTGTGTACTTTTTATGCACAAAAGCTCATGTAGTACTAGCTCTGGGATGCGCGTCCATGACACTACGTACTATTGAATCACGTCGAAAGGTCACACGGAACTACAGACCCAGTGTTTACAAAGCTAACGCGCAAAGACTAAGGAAGTGCAAGTAAGTCAAACGCTGTTTACAAACAAAAAGGTACAACGATGTCGGATGATTCTGAAGTTGTAGGAGAAAATAAGAGTTTTTCACCATACTCTACCTTTTTGAGCCGGAGTACACAGACGATGAACTTAGACGTGATTCGTATTGTCGTGGACACGCATCCCAGATCCTGTGCTACACGAGCTCTTTTTATTTTTAGAAAAAAATGACCGATCGTTTCGCTAGATAAGACCCTTCTTCCTCGGCTGGGATCGTTTAGAGCCCTTTGAAGCAGCATTTAAACGACATTTTGGAAGTTCAAAATTGGGGCACCAATGAAGTCCATTATATGAAGAAAAATCCTGAAATGCTTTCCTCAAAAACCATAAAAAGCCACACGACTCAAATTTTGATTTCATGGGGTGTGTAATACGTTTAGTCTTGAGGGAGGAACTAATATGGACCAATATACAGTAGTCAACATTTGAAGTGGATCAAAACCTTTCATCAAAGTTGTCCAAAACAATACCCATTCTTGTCTTATGACAACTTTGATAAACGTTTTTGATCCACTTCAAATGTTGACTACTGTATATCATATTAAAAGTGTCAAGCTAACCAAACTATTTCATTTCTTAAAAGAACTTACTAGAAGATCTGAATTAGCCCTCTCATGTTTCATGTTCAGTCGATTGTTTAATGGATGCACTGAATATATGGACTGTTTTCAGGTGAAATACACCCAGTGTTGAGTTATTGCAATGGAGGCATCATAAAAAAAGAGTAGAAAAGTTTCACTATTTTAAACAGACACTTAGTAAATCATAGCAGCCTGGGCTGAGATGAAACTTAACAGAGTGTCATTTTTATGTCTTAAACCAGAATGCCACAGCTTAGCGTCTGCTATTTCTTTCCCACTGAGCTGAGCAGAAGATAAGCTGATAAACTAATGATATACTCTCAGTATGGTTTCATTCAGCAAACAAACTGCACTTGTCTATGCTCAGGGCAACAGTAAAAATGAACTGTGTATTTTTACAGCTGTTTATTGAGACCTCTGAGAAACGAGCCTTTTTGCATCAACCGTATGTTTGATAGATGAACTGCATGAATTAATATAATGCCTATGACTGTTACATTTTCATTTCAGTTACTGAATCATCACTCGGTGAAGGTCCTCTGAGACTTCACGCTTCAACTATTATAGATCTTATATAGTGCTGGATCTCATCTGGTGTAATACTCGGAGAAGAAAAGTAAGATCCAGAACTTTCATCTGCTATTGTTAAACAGCAAATTCAATCATAGTAGTAGTGCACCGGTAGTAGCTCTCATACTGCAAAGGGAATTGAAAACCATTTAAAAATCCAACAGTGTGAAGTTTTAGATTTTGTTGTAAGGACTGCATTTTTTACTGACCTTCATCAGCTTCACATCTACTACTGATATGTTTAGTACATTCAGTTGAAAAGTAGGCAGGTACAAATGGAGCACTGCTTAAAATAAATAAGGGTTTGTGGCCAAGAGAGTGAACTCTGGCAAAACATTTCCAAAATAAGTGTATTATCTTCTTCATTTTCCATTCAGATAAAATATAGCCAATAAAATGTGTAAGAAATGCATAAGAATCAGTCAAAATATTGGCTGGTAGAAATGTGAATTACTGCTTATTTTGTAGTTTTAAGTTCTATTCAAGGGCCTGATTTACTATCAGGAATTAGTAAATTAGCGTTAAAGTGCAATTCCACAAAAGCACCGATGGGAGGGGAGAATTCTGCCGGTTATTTACTGACAAGGTGCACATTAAAGAACACAGACGCAACATCTTATTTTCATAATGACCAGCGCAATCTACCAAGAGCTGTGCTTTAGTCATGCTTTTTTGGGGCGTTAAATAATGATGCAAATACCAGTAATTTGACGAGTGCAAACCTTAGTAAATCACGTTGCGTGATTCATTTTAATACTCTCCTCCCATAAATTTTGCATCTGAAAGGGAAACTCCTACAAATGCATATTCATTAAGGTCAGGTCTTTAGTAAATCCTGACAGTACTATTTTAATACCAAAAGATGGTTTGCGCTGACACAAGCTGTTAGTAAATCTGGCACCAAATGTTTGAGGTCAGTAAACTGTTTTAATGTTTTTTAAAAGAAGTCTTATGTTCAGCAGTACTGTATTTATTTGATCAAAAATACTGATACTTTGATCAAACATACAAAATATAATTATTTAGTTTCCTATTTTAATATATTTTAAATCTAACTTATTCCTGTGATGGCAAAAATCGATTTTCTCCAGTGTTTAGTTTCACATCATCCCTGAGTAATCATTCTCCTATGCTGATGTGATTTGCAAAATATATTTGTTCTAATATTTCTTATGATACATATTTTTCAAGATTTCTGATAAAAAAGAAAGTTTAAAAGAACAACATTTAAAGAACAAGATGTTAACATTATAACTATATGTAACACGTTACAATAAGGTGACATTTGTTAATATTAGTTTATGTATTAACTAACATGAACAAACAATGGACAATAAATCAATTACAGTATTTATTAATCTTAGTAATGTTAGTTATTAATATACAGTTGTTTATTGTTAGTTCATATTAGTTCACAGTGCATTAACTAATGTTATTACACGGCTCTGTGGAATACCCGATTCTGATTGGTCAGTCACCACATTCCAAGGTGTTATTCCCTGATAACAACTGGTAAAAACTAATAACACAGGCTCATCCGGATAACTGCAGTCGGCACTGTTCGCTTGTTGGGAAGGTTTTTTCTTTGTGGAAGCTTTGCGTTCGGTTGGCTAATAAAAGATTAAAACTCAATTTAGTATTATGTGTACAATGATTTAAGTATGTCATCCTGGTATGGTGAACTCCCTCTCTTGTTTCATAAAACATGTTCATTTTGCGATGATTGTTTTATACAGTGTAATGGATTGTAAGATAGCTAACAAACTGGTACGATTTTGAAACATTTTTGTCCTAAGTTAATATATTTTATCGCCATATTTATTTATGTGGTGAAATGCTATGTAAAAAAGCAATAAACCCTGTGAAGCCATGATTTACACGGAATTTATAACAGCTATTGCTTTTATAAAACAGTTATTCCATATACGTAGTAAGGTTTCACAAAAATAGCAAATAAAGTAATGACATCAATAAAAACATTATTCTTCTACCAAAAAATGTAGTTCCTCAGAAACAGTTGTGGTTGCAACAAAGACACACAGACGTAAACAAATATGTATGTTTATAGAGTAATTTACAACCGCTTTCGAACGTGGCTCAACCATTTAGAATAAAGAACTATCTGTTTTATAATAAGTACTATGACTGCACCGTATCCCCCTTAAGTACTTGCCATTTACTAGCAAATGCCTTCTTCACGGAAGCTTTGCGTTTAAATATTTCAGCTCAGATCAATGTTTCGTGTCAATTATTTACTTTTGTGGCAAGCAGCCATGTAATAAGTGGGATAATGTACATCCAGCTGGTTGTTATTGCAAAATAAAGTCCTTCAGTCTTATACAACAGCTCTCCACTTCAATGTCGGATAATATAATATTCTGCGATAATAAACGGCTGGATGTACATTATCCCGTACTTAACAAACACAACTTTTGACTTTAATAATGCAGTAGTAAATGTAAAAAATTAATATGAATTTAGATTGTTAAATGCTGTAGAAGTATTGTTTATTTTTAGTTCATGTTAACTAAAGTAGTTCACTAGCGTGTTCTCTAACTGTATTTACTGAAATATCTTTAATCAGTTTAATATTTCTTTTTTTAATAAAATGAATTTATTAAAAATAAAAAATAAAAAACTTACTGACTCAGTAAGTAGTAAACTTTTTGCAAACATTCATATCTAGAATGACATAGAGTTGATAAACTAAAACATGTATTATTCAACAGCTAGTTCGTATTCTTCAATTTGACTGGACGGGCGACATTCCAAGAGTGCTGATATGAAGTCCAACAAGCTATTAGTGCTGAATCATTTTGATAAGGGTCATTCTTACGTGCTCCTTTTTTACGGTAATTCAGATGGATTGTTAAATATTTATGAGGCTCATTGTTGAGGTGGACACAATGTAAACATTATAGAAGACCCGAAATATTGTTTGGACGCAATCTCCTTCCACATATTAAAAAGCCATATTATTGATATTATTCATTTTTGCCCGACAGTTGACTTGTCAATCAGGCAATAGCAGTTGCCTCCTGAATTTACATTAAGCTCAGTTATCTTCCATTTCTTCTATAGTAACAGACTGAACTGCAATAAGAACAGTTCAATATTTTTTATATATATATATATTGTTCACCTTCAGCCTCTGTAGCCCCCCCATCTCCCACTGCACCCATCTCCTCTGTTCTTCTGCACGGTTACTCTTCATCCGAATGTCTCAGAGCAGCACCAGAGCAGGTGTCCACGCAGTAGGGGTCACTGCTGCCTGCTGCAAAGGCCATTTCCTCTTCCCTCGGCTCTCTCTCTGGATGTATGGCTACCAATTTAGCGCTTACCGTTACAGCCCTTCATGCCGAAGTGCTATTCATCTCTCTCATTATCCCCCGACTGACAGCTGCTTTGAGCCGAACAGGAAAAAGGTCGCGAGACCGTCGTCCACAGCCAATCAGAGTTTGGCCTGAGACTAACTATAACAGCAGATGTTGTTAAAAGCTTGATAAAGGGTTAGGAGGTAGTTATAGGGGAGTGTGGCACACTTGGAAGATTTTTAAAAATCCTTCGGTAGCGAGAGAGATTTGAAAGTTATTTTCGGTTCTGGGAGAGGCATGGCGATGAATGTGGATTGGGGGGAGGCTGTAAGCTTATGAGACACGCATGTATACACACATGCACCACTGTCACACACATACATACACACACACTACCTCCATCCCCTCGCTCTGTGGAAATGGCCCTATGTGCTCTGAACACTAAATCAGGTTAAGCCTCCACTGTCTCCCGGCTAGCAGAGCACTTCATCACTCACACGGCAGACAATGCCACAGCAAAGGACAATCCCTCCTCTCTGTCTGCCTCTGCGTGTGCATACTAATAGATATGAGTTGTAAAATCCTTCCAACATTTTTGTGTCTCTGTTTGATCTTTACAAAACCACCTGGTGCAGGTTTGAAATGAATTTCACATATGTATTGTTCAGAAAAACACGTTTTTGTACGGTTTTGCTTCGCATGCCGTGCCTTGAATGCTAATGTCATCTGAATGTATGTATGCCCTACTGAGATTGACTTTAATGTCGGTATCTTTAGGATTTTAGTAGGGCTGCCCCCTAATAGTCGACTAACCGTTAGTCGACAAGAAGAAGCTTGGTTGGCCAAAATTTTATTAGTTGCCTAATCACAGAAAAAAAAAACAATAAATAAATGAAAATCACGCAAGTCACGCAGCCCTTGATGGACAGATAGTTAACGGCTGGTCTATGTGGTAATACAGTACATCGGGCAGGACACCCAAATGCTCACCTATTTTTCATCGACCTCAAATATGGCTTATCATCTTAAATACTGTATGTAAGTAGTAGCAACTTTACATGGCCACTCAATCTAATGTTAACCTAGAAAAATGTGCGCTATTCAAGTATTTGTGCGGAGTGTGGAAGCTGAATAGTAGCGCGATCACTGCATGACAGATAAAGGAGCCGGTGCGGTTATACAGGTAGGAGTAATACATCTTTCAAATCTGTAAAGAGTCTATATTTATTTTTGTGCACTCAGAATAACAACAAAACGTTGTGCTTTTGTAAAATAATGAAAGCAAACAGGATACACTTTCTGCCGTCCCGGTCTCTGTGAACTGGAGCGCGTCAAGAAAAAAAAAATAACCGAAACTCTGTGTATACTTAACTTACAGACATGAAAAATATATCTATATAGAGCAAAATATCTACTTACAAATGAACCAATTCAAATGGAAAACAAATATTCTCAGATTATGTAATACGTATGAAACATGCATACAGGCACATCCACTAGTCTACTGCGGAGATGAAGAGTCGCTGACTTTATCTCTTGAGCTGGAAACAAAGAAAGCACTAGTTTATCAATAAATTATTAAACTGTTAATGCAGCAGTTTCTCCGTTACACATTCATAATCATTTCTTCTGCAGGTGTGCAGTGGCAAGCCTTATGCGTGCGCTTGAGCGCTTATTAGGCTATTTAGGCAATTAAAGTCTCATTGTTATGATTTAAATGGTTTATTAATGAATGTGCGATTAGTCTACTAATGTTTAAAATGAACGACTGCTAGTCAACCAGAAAAATATTTAGTTGAGATCAGCCCAAGATTTTAGAGATCTGACCCAATCAAAAGCCAGTAGACAGATGTTAACTCTCTAAAGCTTACTGTATTATATTTGATGCATGAATTTTCTAAGGCCTTGAATTATCAACATGATCAAAACTTTGCTGAACAAAAAACTGTCGCACACAATTTATTACATGCTGTCTGCCTTATATTTATTTATTTATTTTTATTTTATTTTATATTTTATTTTATGATTCAATAAACTGTTCCATTAAAAAAGGTAAAACTTTGCAATGTTTTCTTTTGTTAAAATTAGTTAACTATATTAGTTAACATAATTAACAATAGTCATATAGCATTTAGTAATGTTAATATTAAGTTTAAGACTTACTAATATTAAAATATAAAGCTGTATCTTTTTAACATTAGGTAATGTTAAAATAAAAATAAACATTTTTATCAGCTAACATTAAAAAAAAGAATAATAAATGCTGTAAAAAAAAAAAAATATAGGGCTGCCCTCGAGATTTTTCTGGTCGACTGGCAATCGTTCATTTCAAGCATTAGTCGACTATTAGTCACACGTTTATTAATAAACCATATAAATCATAATAATGAGCTTTTCATTGCCTGCATAGTCCAATAAGTGCTCAAGTGCACACAAAAAAAGGATGCCAGATATAATAATTTGAATGCGTCAGGGAAAAACAGCAAGAAGACTGCATTAATGTTTTAATAATTTCTTGATAAACTAGCACTTTCTGTGTTTTCTGCTAAAGAGGCGACACTGACTTGTCATTTTGGCAATAGTGACGCACCTGTGTGCACGTTTCATAAGGGATCACATAATCTGAGAATATTTGTTTTCTATTTTAATTGGTTCATTTGAAAGTAGACATTTCACTCTATTATATATATATATATATATATATATATATATATATATTTCATGTCTGTAAGGCAAATATGCACACAGTTTCGAAGTTTCAAGCTCAAGTTCACAGAGACCAAGACTGCAGAAAGCACATCCTGTTTGCTTTCATTAGTTTACAAAAGCGCAATGTTTGATTGTTATTCTGAGTGCACACAAATAAACCAAGAATCTTCACAGATTCGAAAGATGCATTACTATCTGTATGATCAAAAATGACGGAGTGTTTTAAGTGCAAGTGACCGCACCATCACCTCTATCTGTCATGCAGTAAGCGCGCTACTATTCAGCTTCCACATTCCGCACAGACACTTGAATAAGACACATTTTTCTAGGCTAACATTAGATTGAGCTGCCATGTAAAGTTGCTACTACATACATCTTTCAAATGGAATGCCATGTTTGAGGTCGTGGAATGATAGGTAAGCGTTTGGATGTCCTGCCTGATGTAATATAACCACATAAACCAGCCGTTAACGATCTGTTCATCACAGACTGCGTGACTTTTCCATATCCTGTGGATTTTTTTGTTCTTCTGTGACTGCAACTAATAACATTTTGGTCAACTAAGCCTCTGCCTTTAATCGACTATTAGGGGGCAGCCCTAGTTCATTGATTAGTTAATATATTAAATAACATGAACAATGTTACCAAATAAGAGTTTGTTGTAAAGTGTTACAGATATATATATATATATATATATTATTTCATATGTCAGGCTTTATAGGGTTAAAACATTATCCTTCGGTTTTTACCACAGAGTGCAAAAAAAAAAAAAACTTGGCCTTAATAAAAATAAAAAAAGATTCTGTAGCATTGTTTCCTAATTAACCTTTATACCCTGATGAAATTAGATGCTTTGAATGTATGTAATATAATTTATTTAGCAGCTGTAATTGGCTGCAGAGTGTACATCAGTCTGAGAATGTGAAAATGTACTGCACTCATGGTCATTTTTTGCATTTATATGTGTTTTATTTCTAAAAATGAATAATGTTAGTAACATTTTACCGTAGGCAGGATAAATATGAAAGCCCTGAACTATAAAATAGGGAAGAATGTAAATAGAAAAATGTGTTGTAGCAGCCACACATTTTTTTGTGTTTTGTGAAAAAGTTGAAATTCTGTTTATAATTAATTAGTTATTGGATTAGTTCAAAAAAAAAAAAAAAAACCATGAAGAATCATCCCAATGCTTAAATATTAAGTATGTTTTTAAGCGACTTCGGTCTCTCAGACCTCAAGCAGGGAATGAGGGTTAAAAGGAAAACATGAATTTAACAGGTTCAAACATGTAATTAGAGCATTCACATGTGAAATTTATGAGGTTTTCCTTAAGGGATTACATCTTCAGATTATTCTGTATGATTAGAGCTTACATGCATTCTGGAAAAAAGTGTGAGTTTTATAATATTTATGATCATATTTCTTTTAGTATTCCTCGTGTCTCATGGTAGCACAGCTCACATGAGAGTCTTTGGTCAGAGAGCAGGAGTTCATTGACTCTGATGGCTTCTAGTTGAGGGATCTTGATGTCAGGTATGGCAGAGTTTTGTTTACCTGACCTTGAGCCTCTCAGTGTCTGTGTCTCCCCGACTGTGTGGATTAGCTACTCTTCCCCTGAGGTAATCCTCTCTCTCCTGCTCTCCCGCATGCGCTCTGACAAGCGTACGCGCACACACACACACACACACTGTCATGCTCGCTGACAATCTCACACTCACACACGCACACAACAGATTTAATTGCCCCTCACTGATATAAAGTCTCACTCCTTAAGCTGCCTTTCAATCCAGGGTGGCTGCACCATCTCAAAAGGACCTACACTCTTGCCCGGTCGGATTTGTCTCTGTGTTCACCTGACGTGCCAAATGCCACCTGATCATCTATCTGTTTGTCCCGAATGGTTCTGTGAACACAATGGAACAAAGACCAGGAGTTCTTCCAATAACGAAGGAGCTGAGACGCTTCTGTCATTAAATGCCCGCTGCAGGTACAAGGTCTAATTGTAGCAAATTACAGTGAATGTGCAGTGCAAACCGCAGTGCGACGTACCATCAAAACCACCCACGGTCTCATGTTCATTTGAGTGAATGATAAAGCTTTTAATACTTTATGCTAAGAAAGGAGGTACCATAATTTGAGTGCTTTTTTGAAGATGTTCTGCTTTTGAAAGGTTAAATGAGCGTATTTTGTGGTCACTGAACACTCATGATTTGAAGTGAACTAAAGGCACAGAGATTCATATTCACTCAGGCCTGTGAGCTCTGAATACACTCAATTTACTATACTGGTGCATCTGATATGTTTTCATAGTTATTTATCAGAGAGCATTTGATCCAGTTTTAAACTTTCTGTGAAACTTTATCCACTTGTTGAGGTTTCTTCAGAAGAATTAATTATTGCCAGCCAAAGCCAGTACTTTTTATTATATTTAACAATCTTTCATATTTTACAATATCCTTTTTATTATTTAATAATATAAATCACCAGTTTAAATGTGACCCTGGACAACAAAACCAGTCGTAAGGGTCAATTTTTCAAAACTGAGATTTATACATCATCTAAAAGCTGAATAAATAAGCTTTCCACTGATGTATGGTTTATTAGGATAGGATATTTGGCCGATATACAACTATTTGAATATATGGAATCTGAGGGTGCAAAAAGTTGTCCAAAAGAAGTTCCTAATACTGCATATTACTAATCAAAAATTACATTTGATATATTTACAGTAGGAATTTTGCAAAATATCTTCATGGAACATTATCTTTATTTATATCCTAATGATTTTTGGCATTTAAAAAAAAAATTGACCCATACAATGTATTTTTGGCTATTGCTACAAATATACCCCAGCAACTTAAGACTGGTTTTGTGGTCCAGGGTCACAAATGGTTTTTGGTCTATCATTGTATGTCTCAAATTGATAGATGTCATTAAAAATGTGGAGATTAGGGTAAATAAGTTAATGCAACCTCTTATTTACCTAAGCTAAACATAAAGCTGCTTGGTTTTTATTTCTATGTATGGAATTAGTAAACCTATATAATACATATTTAAAAATTGCATTGCATACCTGTTGCTGCCATAATAATGACCCATTTCAAACATCTATGCGCTTTTCTTATATTTCTTCTCTTTACAGTTATGAAATATTGTTCTTGTAAATACTTTCCAGCATTTCAGGTTGTTGTTTTGTTCCACTAATAAATATGTATGCAAATTACAGCAAAGTGCAGCAGTTACCATGTGGTGTTTGGCAGTGGGCAAAAAAGATTTAAAATGTGAATTTTGAATTGATTTATTCTTGAAAACTCAAAGATGTGGATAATTTACCACATGGCCTTGGTGTTTGTCACAAAACAGTAGGTAATTTGGCTGAGATTTTTACATAGGTAAAGGGAGAAAAACACTAGCATTCAGGATTCGGACGGCAATAAAATGACTGATTAACTCCTGTTGAACATCGCTTACATCCCCAATGAAAAACAATTCCCGTTTAAAATGTCCTAAAGACTGTGTCTGAATCAAATTAAGAATCATTAATTATCAGAGATCAAGTCCAGCAACACCTCCAGAGTTTCCGCAGTCATATTAACCTTGTCATTTTTCACTGTAACATTAGGCACTTTTGATTTTTATGCTGTTGAATGTTTGGTGATCATGTTAGCTTACTTGTGCATAAACAATTTCTATCCACTCATTTTGGTTACACAGATCTTTTTTGCTTGTTTTTGGATCCAGTGATGTTTTAGTATATTTTAAGGTCCATAGCAGGTGTCCCCTACAGTATAACATTGAAAACACAGGTTGCCAAAATAACAAACCTGGTCTCATTGTTTATACGTAGGTATTAGTAAGTAACATTTACAAGAGTAAAACATACTTTAAAAATTTTTTTTTTTTTTTTTTACTGATGCTGAAATGTACAATTTGGACGTATATTACAACGTTTCAAACGCAAAAACTGCTACATATTTTCCGTTAAAACCTTATATTTAAAATATTTACAAAACTTTTATATTATTAAGGTATTTGTATCAATGCATTTGTATCATTTTAGATCCCTTAACCTACCCCCCCAAATCTAAACCTACGCATTTTACAGAGAATATAAAAATATAGCTGAATGAAATATGTAGGGAAATACAATTTTAGTAACAATATAGCATTAAAAAGATATTTTTATAGTCGCTAGTTCCACTCCTACCTCTAAACCTAACCATAACTATGTATGTACAGTATAAAGAAAAACACGACATGTAATTTTTTTAATTAACGTGGTTGGTTTTGATGCTTACGGTCGCAATTCAGGATAGAGATGAAGATCGCTGAATAAAGGCATTTGGTTTTTGTTTCTTGCAGTCGTATGGGTTTTGAAGATTTGGATTACAGAGCACAAATTACATTTATTCCTTTTGTAATTATGTTGTGTTTTTGGTATATTTTATGGTTCTTTGTCAGTCACATCATGTCGGAGAAAACGCTTTTTGTGCCCATGGCAAACGATTAAATGTTTTGTAGACCAACTTTTTATGTAAAATACATATGAATTGTTATGAGATCACCTTGGAATAACTCCTTAAATTATGAGAAGCATTGTGTTAATATTGGTGTGGAAAGAGTTAAGGAATAACACAAGCCCATCTATCCTACTGTACGTTCTCTCTAACACTTCACATGGTGGGACACATTTATTATATGCTCATGTTTCTGATATCAGAAAGGCAAGAATTTCAAAATGAGATGATTTCACAGCTCAGTTTTCATCCTGCTAAGAAGGTTTGAGTTCTTTAAGTAACAGTATGTTTCCACAGTAGACTGAACTGTAATCTACTGTATAAAGATTAAGAAAATTTTGATTCCTAATGATATGTCCCCTTTAACGAATCAACAGATTTGTGAATATAAAAGAAAACATTAGCGGCTAATTTTGATTTTGAAGTAGCTATTAACTTAATGATAATTTGCCCTTGTCGTTGTCAGCAGTGTGCTCTCAGGTCTTTGTTTGTCAAGTTAATGATCGTTAATGAGAGCGTTAAGCCTCTCTCGCTTGAATTAATTAAAACATAATCCTTGTGATTGTGACAATCTCCCGCTATGACGATGGCACTATGTCTGACAAGGGCTTGTTTGTGCACCCATGCTAATAAAGCACTTGTTCGGAGAGGAGTGCTTAGAGCATAGTTTTCTAATTTGAAGTTGCATGGTCATTAAGATGTTTGAAGTAATGAAGTAATTGTTGTGTGTTTTGTTTTGTTCCATTACAAGTGGTACGGAATTTGTGTGTTTAAGACAAACTGATATCAAGTGTGAAACCTGCAATGATCAAAAGTGATATGTTTTGTGTAATGTGAGATTGACCGCAGACACTTCCTATTTGTGAAGTAGTTTTTGTGTTTTGGAGCACAAAGGAAATTTATGTAAGTTACATGAGCACGGGCACTGACTTTGTTCGAAGGATGTATTAATCTTAAGCCAAAACCTAGATCAGAACAAAAATATGTATACGGATTTAGGGATTTATTTTACATATGCATTCGGTGTCCGAAAATACCAGCAGGATTTTAAGTCTTTGATTTATTAAGGCCAGATAAGTTAAGCAAAATCAAGCCTGGTGTTGAATGGAAGCTTATCCTCCAAACATCAAAGCTAAGTCCTTCAGCACTGTGATGGCTGCTTATAACGCTTTGCGAATTTACTCGGTTCTGTGAAATCTTTCGGGATCACCATTAAGGCTTATTTCCACAGATTATGTCTTCAAACACATCACCACACAACACACATTTACTTGTTGAATGGTTTGTTCCAGTTTAGTTCTAATGGTTTACTGTGGAAAAGTTTAGTTCAAACCACATTTGACACAAACCTTTCTAAACGGTTCAGAAACGAACTGCAAAGACAGTGACTACCACCAGAGTACTTTCCTACTATGTTTTACAAAAATATGTCAAATATAAGATAAAATAAAGCAATTTGACTCAGGACATGCCAAGTCGACTTTAAAGAACTAGTTGCGATAAAAGCCGACGCTGTTGTCACCTCACGTCAGCAGGGTCTTGACCAAAAACCTGTGACGCACAGACGGCCGACTGCAAACTAGCATGTGCGTTCCGCATCTACGTGAGATGAATTAGCCGTCTACTGTATATCAGCAGCTGTCAGTAGTATTTGTCATTAAAAAGGAGAAACCAAAACAAGAACATACAAGCTATATGCAGATATACGAAACATAAACAAAGCAGTGCTTGTTTAACATTTTGAATATCAGTTATGTTGATAACTTTCTTCATTTTTAAGCGTCTCATACTGTTATGAAAATATTCACATGTTGGAATGCTTGGGTAAGATCACGTAACATTAGTCTTCTGTCTGTGCCGCTTTTATTTATTTACTTGTTTTCATCACTTTAGCTTTAATTCACCGGTGCTGACTCGTTCCCTAACTGAGCATCCAGTCAGAGTTGTCACTTGCACCGAGGCCCCAACGCTGATGCAACTTGTTGAATCAGGCAAACTCCCACCGTGCTTCAGATAGTCCGTCAACAACAAAATTGAAGAATCTTACGATTGGAGAAATTATTTATGAAATATGCAGACAGTCATCATATTCTGAATAAAATTACTGACATAGCTCTGCTTTCTGTTAATACAGTCAGAGACAGTGATAATTCTAGCCACATTAGCTGAGCAGCATGCTAACAGGCCCATCCAGAAATGCAATTTGGAAACATTTCAAAAATAAGTGGCGATTCTTACTTGTTCTGGTTATAAGCAAGAACAGCTGGTAGTGACTCATCACTGAAATCAGCTTTTGTGCAAATCCTGTGTTGAAATGACCCTTGTTTACGAAACAGTCTGGCATAAACAACCTGATCTCATTGTGAAAACATACCTGTGGGAACGTTTTCACAAGGCGCAAAATACGTACCACCATGTACGTTTCATGACATATTCGATGTGGAATATCCACAGAGTGGTGCTAAAAGAGTGCCTCAACCCCCCCTCAAATTACCTCAAGTTAGCATCAGGTAGCCCATAGGTGGGGTAAAAAACCCCCTTGGTAGAAATTACATTTTTGTTAAAAATCTAATAACATGAAAACTCTAGAAATTTTTATACTTTGTTTATAATTTATGTCATTGCCTATCATCTGTACTACACCTAAACCTACCCGATAGTATGAACAAAAGTGAATGTAATATAAAAACGCAATTGCAAGCATACCATTTTAGCTTGTTTTACAATCTCTCATCTTTCAGTGCTTTCATAGTGAGTCATGTTTTTCACAGGATTAATACCCAAGAATTCCACATCCTAAATCAAAATTAGTGACAATATAAGAATGGCGGATTATGTACCGTTCAATCAGGGCGGAGTCAATGCGAACAGGGCAGATTGTCACTAGTCATGGGCGGGGCTGTGATGTTACAGTAGGGGGAAATCCGAAATGGCTTTTTTCAGACACTGCTTCTGATTTATGGGGATTGTAAAAAAAAAAAAAAGATTTTACCATTATAGGCTAGTTGTTTACACACACACTGTGAACACATATCATTGTTCACCTTATAAACCATATAAAAGTGAATTTTGCATAATAGGTCCCCTTTAAATACAGATATTATCTATAGATCTGTCCAAGAGGAAATGTAGTGCCCTTGCAGTGCGACAGTAGGTGCATGCAGTTTAATAAAATAATTTTTAAGTTTAATAATGATGTGTCAAGCAGATGCTTTTCTATCCCATGAGGCCACAGGAGCTGAAAAAAGGAAGAAAACAGGATATTGTAAGGAATGTTGGGATTTAAACAACATTGAAACCCACTGACATTCTTTGTATGAGCAAAAGACTTAGAAAAATACCAGACAAGTCATACAGGTTAAGAATGACATGAGGGTGAGCAAATCATGACAGAATTGAACTTTAACATCCAACAAAGTTACACACTCTAACTTTCTTCTTTGGCCAGAATTGCATGAGTCTAGTCTCCTGGCATTTGGTCTTAGAGAGCTGAGGGCTTCCTTAGACCACACTGCTAGATTATTGTGACTGCTCTTTCACAGAAAGCGGCTGTCTACAGCCTGTTAGACTAACCACAGAGGAATAAAGACAGAGGTGTGCTTTTCATCAGGCTAATTTGTGGTGAAACCTCAGGATGATAGAGTTGAATTTCAATGTCTTGCGCTGCGGTAGACGCTAAAGTGATGACACCCAATCACCGGTAAGCTTGGTATGTCTTGAAACAGATCCTTTTCTGTCTTTTTTTTTTCTGTCTGTCTGGATTTCAGTCTCTTAGTAGGAGGTTGCAGCTCACTGTTCAAACACTCTGAGGGGCTCATGATGTGGGCTGAGGCAAAGGTCTAGTAGCTTATCATGTGTCAATGTAAACATGTGTTATTAAAAAAAAGGATGTACTCCCAACAAAGCAGTGTTCATTGTTCAGCAAGGGAGGTGTGTGGGGTTTCACATTAATTTACATTGGCATTTACATTTATATTGATTTTCTTGGCAGGTGTTTTCTTTAACTACAACTGTAAACAGTCACTTCAACAGAAAGTTAGTGGTACAAATTGCATATTGAAATTAATTTTACCATTGTTGATAATAACCTCAGGTTGCTACGATGCTGCTGGTCCTAGTATACTTTATGAATATAATTTTAGAATAAACAACATGTGTAGGTCCTGGACTTATGTGTGGGCGAAGCAAGTTGAATCCGGGTTGGATCATTTCCAGATCCCACCATCCGCTTCTCTTTTTTGTTCCTGCAGAGTAAAAATAATAATTTACAGTGTTTCAGTTTTTACTATTTTGATTAAATGAATTCAGCTATAGGAGAGCATAAAATGTGATCTTACTGACCCCAAACTGCTTAACTGTAATGTATTATAATGTTGTTGTTGTTGTTGTTCTTTCTATAAAATTATTTTTACTTTTTTATAGAAAAATCCTCATCCAGTACAATGCACCTGAAAAAGTCAAATGAACTTGTTTTTGAAGTTGTTAAAGAATTGAAAAAAGTTTCTGAATGACAAATAATCAAGTAAATATAAAATAAATAAGTAAATATTAGAAGTGTTTGTGCATTCCTACAGTTTCTGCCCTAGTTTTTATTTATTGTCGTTCCTTACTCTTGTCTCTTTTGTGTTTATAAATGTTTAATTCATCAAGGACTTGCAAGCGAGGGGGTGTTATTGCTTTATCATCAATAGTCACCATTTTCAATCACTATAATTTGATTACATGGATGGGATGTTCTTCTAAGCTGTGAGAAGAGAAACAAATCTAAAATAACAAACAGTACAAACCCAATAAATGGCCTCTACCACTGAATTTGAATGAGACAAGTTCCAGTAATTGCCTTTAAGCCTGATACAAATGATTCTTTTTTTCTCTTTTTTTCTGCAGATGTTAATGAATGCGAAAGAAGCCCCTGTAGAAACGGGGGGATCTGCACAGATCTGGTTGCGAACTATTCCTGTGAATGCCCAGGGGAATATATGGGAAGAAACTGCCAGTACAGTAAGTACATGTTCTTGTTTTTATGGATGCTTCCTTCCCTGTCCCATTTCTTCTCTCTCGGTCCATCCAGTGGGCTTTGCATTAAGTGAATTTTGTGACAGTTCAGAGCGTCTGTTTCACCGGGTCCATGGAGAAGCATGCAAGAACAGCTGAGAACAGGCAGTTATACCCACACAAGACACACCGTGTCAGCGTGAACAGAGATGAGCACAGTGGGTGTGGCGTCAGACCTCAGAGAGGGATTCATTTGAAATAAACCGTAAATAAACTTTTAAAATAGAAGGTGAAGTGTTCTTTGGGAATACTGCTAAGTAATGCAAGGGGGCGAGGTGTTTCATGGGACCTGACAACTATAAAAAGATGAAGTATTCATCAGGAATATGACCACCATTCTCTAAAAATACTGCTTACTTCTTTCCTGGACGTGGAAGGATACCATCATGCATTCACAAGGGATGAGGCTAAAGCAGGCTTTGCAATTAAAGGAAATGTTTACTCATAAATGAACATTTATTCCCATTAGGCCATCTCAGATGTAGATTTGGAGAAATTTAGCATCACTTGCTCATCAGTGGATCTTATGCAGTCAGTGGGTGCCATCAGTGGGAGTTCAAACAGCTGATAAAGACATCACAGAAATCCACAAGTAATCCAAATTACTCCAGTCTTGATTAGCATCAAAAGCTGCGTGTTTGTAAGATAACAAATCCCTCTTTAAGGCATTTTACCTATAAACCATATATATTCCTTTATAACTCTTCATTCAATGAAAAGTCCATCTTGTGTTGGATAATCAAAATCCACCAAAATTGGTTTAGAACTGTTTTAGACATTTGTAAATGTGCTTGATCTGTGCATAGTTCTGTGCATACAGTGCACAGCATAAATGCATGCCCCCTCTAAAACTTCAGCAATCACTCTTTACTTAGATGACATGTAAGGGTTCTTTGGAAATAAAATGTAAGAAAAATGTCAAAATGATCAAAATGTCAAAATGATTTTATCAAAGTAATAAAATGTTGTGTTGCAAAAATAAGTACACCCTCCTAAAAGTTACTAAATAAAAAAATGTATAGGTTTAAGGCAATTTTTGATCAACATGTATTGAACCAAAATTTTTAAAGACATGTAATTTCTACAATTAAAAATGTTATATAGCCTACTGAATCATACTCAGACTTAATGCTGGCAGCAATGAAACCACTTGGGAGAGAACTGCCAGGTGACTTATTTCTTAGCATAAAAGAGGACAATAGTACAAGAGGAATACCAAATTATTGTTTCAAGTGTGAAAATATAGCAGAAGTAACACCGATATTCAGAAGCAATGCATTTGTGACAAGGTTCCTGAAATAATCAGGTCTTCACTTTAAGTTTTCATTTAGTGATGAGTGAATTTTTGCTAGAAAAATCAGGAGAAATACCATGTAAATGTCTCAGAGCCAGCAAAAGCTATGAAAAAAGTGACACTTTATCTCACAGAGTACGACACAGCCTGCAGAAGTGACATGCATGGTTGTTGTCACCACTAGAATTACCCACTGTAGCCGAAGCACAATAAATTCAATTAACCTTTTCAAAGGCCCATATTTACAAAATATAGACTTCTGGGAATCCATACTCTGTCATACTCTGCAAAGTCAATCATTTCAGATTCAAAAGCATCTAAAATGTTATGGTGTTGCTAGAGGAGGAGTACAGCGAGAAGTGTCTGATTCCCGCAGTGACATTCAGTGGTAGTAAAGCTCTTATATAAGAATGTATGTGTGCTGAAGGTGTGAGGGAGTTGTGTTTTATCAATGCTGTCATGAATTCACACACCACTGTGTGATGTACTACAAAAACTTGAAACAGAAGATGCTACCCTCTGCTCATTCCATGCATTGTTGGGCAATTTTTTCAACATGACAGTGAAGATATTCATTCTCCCAACGTGAAAATCCTTCAGTGAACATGTATTTTACTCAGTCTTAACACTCTTTTGCAGCCGTGGGGGATTTTGTAGAGACAAGCTGAGCAACACTCCACTTAAAGACCAGGGCATTTAGGAAGGTCATCCTCAAAAAGTTAAACAGGACAGATGTGGCATTTTGTCATGAACTTGTACACTCAGTGTCCAGAAGGGTCAGAGCAGTATACTTAAAGTTCTGGAGGACATACTAAGTACTAGATTATTATACATTTGCTGAATTAAATCTAGGGTGTACTCATTTCTGCAATCCTTCATTTAAACAAAATTGGCTAATTTACTTATTTTGCAGAAAATGTTGGTAGATATTTTTTGTTTTTATTAAGTATAAGTTTAATACATTTTAATTTTGACATCTTTCCACGAAATTTATTAGTGATCATTAAGAAAATGCATCTTTTATATTTATTCAGAAGGGGTGTACTCATTTATGCTCCTGATTCGGACAAGGTGACTTTTTCACTGAAGAAAGCAATATTATGGTTAGAATACTCATATTTTATCCAGAAACAGCGGTTCATCCTAACGGTGGATTATAAACACTTATTTTAAATTTTAATTGATAGAGATTGAAAGACATTAATTGATAGACTAGAGTTAAATGTACATTACTTGAGGATTATTGTGATGTTTTTATCAGCTATTTGGACCCTCATTCTGACAGCACCCAGGGTGATTCATTGATAAGCAAGTGATGAAATGCTGAATTTCAAGAAACAAACCCATCTACATCTTGGATGGCCTGAGGGTATGTTTTTTAGCAAACTTTCATTTTTGGGTAATGGCAACAATGACAAGGTGGTGACTTTCGAGCCGTCAGACATCTCATACTATTCAAACTGGAACCATATGTCATTTAACCTTCCTCCCTCACTTCAGTAGTCAACACTGATGTACCAGGCTGATATTTCAACATAAACTGTATAAAAGGACTGAAACACTTTGATTGAGGTATGATCAAACGCTTTGATGAAATAGTATTTCATCACCGTTTTTGCTGTATTATCTAAATCATTTATATTGCTGCTGCTATTTTTTGAATAAATGGCCAGTGAGACCAAGAGAAAGATGCAGACAGATGGAGTGTGACTGAGTAACACAGAGAGAGAGAGGCAAGAGACAGAAAATGTCATTTGTTCACACTAGATATGCCTTATCGCCATAAATCAAAAGGGATATTAGTTTTCTCAGGGTTATTTGAGATATCTCAAGACATTTATTAAATAGAGACAAACACCTCTATCATCCTCGGTTTTCACGGTTATTACTTTAAACACTAGCAATTTTATATCAGCTTCAAAAATAATGATCAGTAAAAAAAAAAAAAAATGTGTGTGTGTGTGTGTGTGTATTTTATATTTATATATATATATAAATGGGAGCATTTCAAATAACTTTGGATTAATTTGGTGTTCTTAATTATTTATTAAAAAAAATAACACAATTCTTCAATTGTAATTGTGTTCAAACAGCCAGATGGAGCACAACAGAATGAAATAGAATGCTTTCATCTGCCACAGCAATGTCATTTTTAATTATTTTATTTCTTATTTTTTATATGTGGACAACAATACACAAATTAACAAATAATTTGTACATGTTTTGTCTTCATTTGGAGCTTTTATTTTTCAGGAAATGATTTGTGGAATTAATTGTGATTAATTTGATTCATCAGCATATGTCATAAATCCAATAAAAAAAAAAAAAAAAAATCAGTAATTGACAGCACTAAAAATAGCACACACAAAAACTGGCAGCCATGTTTAAAAAAAAAAAAAAAAGAAGAAAGAAAGAAAGAAAAAATGCTCTTACATACTAAGCCCAGGAAGATGTGTCACAACCTTCCTAGAATGAGTTTGACCAAAGCCCTGTCAGAATGCCTTCAGTCACGTCTTCCCACACTGCTAAAATCGATTGCTGCTAAATTCCTCCAGTCGTTTGACTGACAGTTTTGCTCTATTCATTTCACCTTTTTGTCATGTTGAATCACTGCCACCTCCTTTGCTTTATTATGTGTGGCAAGCTGGCAAACTGCAAATCATTTGCATGTTGAAAGTTTAAGGTTCCTCTCTCTCTCTCTCTTTCTCTCTCTCTCCCTGGATTAGGAATGCTGCTATAATAATAAAAAATAAAGAATCTAATAAATATATTCAGTAGAAGCCAATTACACTGGGCTCAGAAAGAGTATGTGGACATGTCACATTAGTGTTTCTTTCTTTCTTTGTTTTCTTTCTTTCTTTCTTTCTTTCTTTCTTTCTTTCTTCACATTCACAGAAATTTCTATAAATGATGTGGCTTAAAGCGTTTAAGTGTTCAAATACTTTTGGAGGCCATTTTAGATCAGGACACCTCATACAGTAAATCACAAAGCAAATTCTGCAAGAGTATTGAGAAATTTTTAATGGACTGAATTCTGGATGAACTTGTGTATCGTCTTTGCTCACATATTCAGACTGCATGTTCTTGTACGACAAAGTCTCTTGTGCATATAGCGGTGAATGAGCGGAATATCAATGAAACGTGTAGCTGTCTAATGACAGGATTTCTCACTATTTAAAATGACAACGCGTACAGCTCACAGCATGTCAATATCATGTCATCATGCTACAAGGATCTCAGACTGTATGACAAGTCATCTTGATGAGCTGTCAAGAGTCAAATCAACAGGCCAATCTTTATACAGTGCTGTATTTACATTCCTCTGTGTAACCATAGACAGCCGCTATTGGTTTAAGTGTTGGAGGCGTTAATTGAAGTCTGCAGCAACGTTTTTTTCCAATGAGAAAAATGTTTCCAGAGGTTGCTTTGACATTTACTTGTGTGCATGATACAACTAGCTTGAACATATTGCCAGGATGTTTGCATGTTTACAGTTGTCCCAGTGTTGATAAGGCACTCTGTAAATTGATGGTTACATCTCTGTTATACTCAGTGGCTCAGTTTTTTAAATGACTAACGTGTTGAGTAACTAGACTTGGTAAAAGCTAAAAGAGAACAAATCAATAGACTCAAACAGGGACATTTAATTACATTTCCAAGAGGTTCAGTCTTTAATTTTGCTTCCCAACAAAGTTACCAAAAAAAAAAAAAAAACGGTAATTACAGAAGTCATTAATTTAATTGGCTATGAAATTAAATAAGCAGTGTAATCTGTTTCTTTCTTTCTTTCTTTCTTTCTTTCTTTCTTTCTTTCTTTCTTCATTTTCTTCACATAGTCTTTCCAAGACTTCTGATTTTCTGCATTCAGAATGCAATTTCAAATAATTATTTCAGATACAGTTATTTTCTTATTGTATAGTGCTTTTCACAAGGCAAGTCATCAATACAAATGTGTTTAAAGGGAAAAAAATACTAAGCAATGACTTAGTAAAAGAGGTTGGGCAGTATTGGCTCCAAAATTTACGTAATTGACAAAAAATTAACCTCTTTATTTTACTTCTTTATTTCATTTGGATGATTTTGGGGTAAACTGAAAAATTCTTGGAAATTAAAATGTATGTCATGGGACATAGGAAAACTATGGAAACTCGTTTACGCTACTGAATCAAAAATTAAAAACAAACAAACAAACAAACAAAAAAGGATATATCTCACAATTCTGCCTTTTTTCTCAGAATTGCATGATACAAACTCACAATTGAGTTATAAAGT
>JAHKKF010529832.1:0-19328 GCA_019740295.1 Labeo calbasu | reverse complement strand
AGTTACAAAGTTAAAGTTATTCTGACTTTTTTTCTTGCAATTGCGAGTTTATATCTCTTTTCTCAAAACTGCGACTTTATGTCTACTTTATAACTCGCAATATTGAGAAATATGCAAGTTTGTGTGACGGAATTCTGAGAAAAAAAGTTAGAATTGTGAGATATGAAATCTCAGTAACTTTTTAAATGTATTTTTTATTCAGTGCCGGAAATGGACTTCCATAGAAAACAGTTGTCAATAGAAATGCAGGGGGGAAAAACAGTTGTCAGTGGCATGAATGAAAGTTTCTTGTGGACATCGCCATAGTCAGATAATCCATCTCTTGAGAGAACATCCATCATTTTCATCAGAGTTTTGAAATCAATATTTGGCAGCTTATTTATTCCAGAAGGAGCTCCTTCAGCTTCATAAACATTTATTTTCTTTCCGACCATTAGTCAGTAGTGAGTGCCAGTGAATGCATGAAGATAGGGCTGTCGCTAAAATTCATGGGGCCCGATACAAAATGTTTATGGATGGGTGCCTATTTCCACAGGCTTAATAAGTGGACTATAATGTAGAGGACTGTAGTGAGCCCAGGACAATCTATGACAAATATGTAGGGTAAAATGTGTACTTAAAAAAGAAAGGATGAATTTGTTTTATGGTCATCAATGTATTTATTATGTTGTTCTGTATTTAGTATGCTGATTAGCAGAGGCTTTTAGGAGGGTCCTTAGATACTTAGCACATGGGGACAGGCACACACGTGTGACGTTGTGTGTGTTGAGAGGGAATGTAAGAAAAAAGAAAAAAAAATCAAAAGTCCAGCAAGCAGCCAATCTGATTAAAATGACGAATCTTAAAAATGACAAAATATTAAGGGATCCTTGTGAAGACTCATGTTCTTGCTTTACCTCATGCAGAGAGATATAAAGATTTTAAATGAAGTTCTGAAGACCTCATTTTTTTGTAAAAGGACTCAGTATTTTCAACAAAAGCAACAGATGGGAAATCCAGTGTTCAAAGAACTTTCTAGTTGCAACAGATGAAATATAGATGTCCCAAATTGGAATTGGCAAATTGGAATAAATTGAGACATTATTGATTTAACAGAAAGCACAGTGGGACATTATAGTCAGTAGTGCAGTCTTTTACATGTATTAAACAAAAGCAAGAATAATCAAAACCTCTTTTCTGGTGTTGTGCTTGTGGTTATATCGCTTTTAATCTCGATAAAGAGGAGCTAACTTCCCAGTTCTTCCTCATTAGCACCAGCACAAAGATTGAGGTGGACTTCAACTCAATATATGGATTATATAAGTAGGCCTGCTGAGAAATGGATTCAGCTGTCTTGCCTCTGTGGCTGTAGCATTAGTGATGGCCACTGTCTGTTGTGCTGCTGATGTATGCTGGAAGGTCAATATAGAAGAGCTTCACGCTGCTGCTGCTGCAGTGGGTGGCTGGCAGGCAACTCATTCAAGATGGTAGATCACACGCCGTGCCTTGTGTCATCTCAAGTCACAATGCGCCCAAACAGAAAATCTGAAAGAGAGGGATCCACTGATGCTCGTAAAGTGATAGACAGAATATCTCTGCTGCCAGTAGTCCTTATGCTCCACAATATCGAAGCCAAACTGAATGTTGTGTATCAGTGTTCACAGGACTAATCCAGTTATGTGTTTTCTCTAGTGTTTTTGTTGTTGGTGTTTTTTTTTTGTCACTAAACCTTAATTTTTCACCCAAGGAACACCAAAGGAGAAGGACAAGAGATGAAAGAATGATGATTGTAACTGTGAAGCTTTAAAAACTACATCATAATGTGTCATAAAGATAGCCCATGATTCACAGTTCACATTTTATGATATTATTTACAGTTCACATTTGATCTTATTATTCACAGAAAATATTCTTGTTCTCCATTCAAATCTAAAGCAGCCCTTTAGAACTGAACTGAAAATGCCTTTTAAATTTCAAATCAGTTCTTAAATTTGAATTGCAAACAGGATTCAAAATTGCATTTTGAATTAAAGTATGAACGGTTGGATCCACAAACAGATGGATAGACAGATGGATGGATGGATGGATGGATGGATGGATGGATGGATGGATGGATGGATGGATGGATGGATGGATGGATGGATGGATGGATGGATTGATTGATTAATGGATGGATGGACAGAGGTATAGATGGATGGATGGACAGAGGGACAGACGGGTGGGTGGATGGATGGATAGACAGATGGAAGAAGGGACGATGGATGGTTGGATGGATGGATGGATGGATGGATGGATGGATGGACAGGCAGACGGAGGAATGGATGGATGGATGCATGAATGAATGAATAGATGGATGGTGGACAGATGGATGGATGGATGGATGGATGGACAGGCAGGTGGAGGAATGGTTGGATGGATGGATGAATGAATAGATGAATGGATGGACAGAGGTATAGATGGATAGATGGACAGAGGTATAAATGGATGGATGACAGAGGGACAGACGGGGGGGTGGATGGATGGATAGACAGATGGAAGGAGGGATGATGGATGGTTGGATGGATGGATGGATGGATAGATGGATGGACAGGCAGACGGAGGAATGGATGGATGGATGCATGAATGAATGAATAGATGGATGGTGGACAGATGGATGCATGGATGGATGGATGAATAGATGGATGGATGGATGGATGGATGGATGGATGGATGGACAGGCAGATGGAGGAATGGTTGGATGGATGGATGGATGGATGGATGGATGGATGGATGGATGGATGGATGGATGGACAGGCAGATGGAGGAATGGTTGGATGGATGGATGGATGGATGGATGATGAATAGATCATAGTAGATGGATGGATGAATGGATGGATGGGCAGAGGGACAGACAGATGGATGGTTGGATGGATAGACAGTAAGATGGATGGACAGACAGACAGAAGATTGATGGATGGATGAATAGATGGATAGACAGAAGATGGAGAGATGGATGAATGGATGGATGATGGATCGATGGGTGGGTGGAAAATGGGTGGGTGGATGAATGGATGGATAGATGGATGGATGGATGGATGGATGGATGGATGGATGGATGGATGGATGACGGACGGACAGACAGATAGATAGAAGGATTGACAGATGGATGGATGGACAGAGAGACAGACGGGTGGGTGGAGGGATGGATGGATATGTAGACAAAGGGGTATGGATGGATGAATGGACTGATGAAAAGCCTAAAGATGGACAGACGGATAGATAGATGGATGAATAGAATGTCATAGCTTGCTTCTGTGGTACTATTTATTGCAGGGAGAGTGTCATCCCAGCCCTTCTGGAGCAATGGGGTTATGTGCGTATAGCACACAGGCACAATGGTGATTGAAGATTGACATAATTCCCAACCCCCTTTTGAGGTTTGAACCAATAAGCTTCAGCTAAGTAACTGGATTTTTAACCGCTAAGCGGATAAAATAAGGTAAAATATATGTGCTGTTTCTCAGAGGAATCTCATATATTAGTTCAATCCTATAACGTTCTGCTTGCAGTCTCCACTGGGTTTAAATTAATACCCCACAGAGGAACAACAGATCCACAATGATAAAAGATCTGTATGGCATTTGTGAAACATATCTCTTTGATGTTAAAATTGTGAAAATAAGAAAATCGGTACGGTATAAAAACAGACATAGCGAGAGAAAGAGAGAGAGAGAGAGAGAGAGAGAGAGAGAGAAGGAGAAGGAAAGAGGATAAGCTTTGAGTTTTTTTTGTTTTGGCATAATTGAACTCTGAATCCACGGATTCTCAGCGAACAGAAATCTGTTGTGACTGTAGGTGTCATAAGTTTACTCTTGTGATGTGCCTGTTCTTTGATTCCTCACAAAACTGTCTTTGTGATTGAGGGATAAAAAGGGAAGAGGCAAAACAGAAACTTCTGACTCCTTCAAAGAGCACCAGGCAATTGAGATGAATCAATCGGGAGCTATGGAGTGCCAAGCCTGGGTAAATATTAGTATTGAGCACCTGGGGTAAAGAAAAGGCACCGGAAATGTCAAAGCCCAAATTGAATTGAAGATGTATATCAACACAGTGTCCTATGCGCATTTCCAAACAATCGGTCCAACGCTAGGAAAGTATTTGCTATGCGGGAGAAGATAGATCCTGAAAAATATTAATAGATGTATTTGTGGGGTTACAACCCCAGCAACATTGTTAAATTACACAGAAATGGAGTGGAAAATGAGGGCGCCTGTGTTGGTATTTGTGTGGTGATGTTGTGCATTCAGAACAGGCAGCAGGCAGTCATCATCATCAATTCATCAGCTTATTGTTTGGCTTTTATAACAGTTTTGATCAGATAAGAGACATTGATGTTTTTTGTTTTGTTTTGTTTTTTATTTCCACATAGTTCTATTGGCGGAAAGTTTGAAACTCACAGAATGGAAATCATGGATATATGCTGATGATTCAAAAATCTTTAAAAGTATACAGTGGCAAGAAAAATGATGTGAACCAACTGGAATTGATTGGTTTTTAGTCATGAAAGCTTATATAATCTTACAGTGTAATTTTGATGTAAATTGTATTTTTAACTGGAGCAAATATTTATTTAAAAGGTTGATAGTTCAAGTCCATTTCTCCATATTGGTATAAATTTCAGCTGCTGTTATAAATATGCATTTGTCTCACTTTGGGTCAAAAGTTCAGTCTAAAGGTTTTGATGGCAGTTTCATGATTTACACCCCTCAACCTTTTGTTCTCATTCATAACCTCACCATCCATTTCAGACTGATTTAGATTTATACAATATTCCTTAAAGACCTCCTTTGAGCTGTATGTTACAGAATGTACTGTCTTCCATAAATGGTGAACTAGCAGCCACACAGTAGATAGATTGTCTGCATCCTGGTTATCTTGGAAAGATCTTCCTTTTATTTTCTCTCTCTGGAAAACAGTAGGTTGTTTAGCAGCAGGCGTGCTATGTTTCTTGCAACACTGCATTTATCTTCCTCCACAGGTTGGTTTTATTTCTTTGTTTTGATCTTCGGCATATAACTACATCTTAAAATGAATGCAAATTAAGTTTGTTTACAGAGAAATAAAAAATCATTTTACTTTAATAAAAGAGCTTTCATGAAATTAATATTAAATTTAACATCTATTTAATCAATATATTTATTTTGAATACTTTTTATTAATATACATTAGTATTTATTATATAATATATTAATAAACCAGCCTGCTTGAATAAATGAATCAATCTCATAACCCGTAACAGGGGAGGTAATAGTGGAATGTCTTTGTACATCTTGATGTTAAGTGAACAAGCTCACAAACATCCTCTCTTTCCCAGAAGACTTGGAGGAAGTTCATGTTAAGGATGATGATTCAGCATTCCGGTATTGATTTGTTAGATGGGTGACTAATTACTGGAACCTTTTTAAATGGGAATGGACAAGGTTCAGTTGTAAGAGGGATGTTTGTTATAATGATGTAAGGGCTAAAGAGGCTCTGAGTTTCTTAGTAATTCCAGGGGGACAAAAGAGAGAGATGCAGGTTCATAGTGCACAGATTTTTTTTTACATTTTATTATTTTTTATTTATTTATTTTAGAAAGAAAGAAAGAAAGAAAGAAAGAAAGAAAGAAAGAAAAAGAATATTTTATTCAGCAATGATCCACTAAATTTATATTGTTACAAACCCTAAACCCGTTTTGTCAAAAAAGCCGGTATTGTCCAATTTCAAGGCATCACGAGTTCACGTTTTACTGCAGAAGCCGACAAGCCTCCTTGTCGTTTGGGAACAGAAAATGATAAGTCCATTTTAGCGAATCAGCGCGCTGTATTCAGGTCAGGTGACAAGGCTACTTTCACTTTGAATAGACGAGCTAGCTGAGAGGAGTTGTTTAGTCAAAGCTGACTAGAAGTGATCGAGGATGGACAATTTCGACGAACTTGATAAACCTGTGATGTCTTCTTCATGGCGTAAAAGGAAAATAAAAGATGAAACGTTTTCACGAACCTTGCAAAACCAGCGCGTTACAATGGTGAGGGAAAAGCTCCGTGTATTGCGTGTAATCACATCCATACAGTCTATGATCACAACAACAACAACATTTGTCAGGCATCTACATTGTCTTCTGAGGAGATTACAATGATAAAAGGAGTGTTTAAAAAAAAAAAAGCTCTAAACATGAAATGTGGAGTTATCTGCTTTTGCCAAAAAACGACTATTTGAGTTATCTGCTTTTGCTATAAAGCAAACTTTTAATATGTAAAAAACATATTTTCATTAAATTTTAATTTTGTAAATTACCTGTATTTGTTTAAGCTATTATTACTTAATCAAAACAACCCAAATGCAGTTAATATTACTTGGATGCGCAATAAAAAAAACGTGATTTCCGAAAAATAAATAAATAAAAAATGTTATTAAAAGTTATCGGTTTTTGCAAATGAACTCTATATAAATTGATTGAATTTCACATTATTACTGTTATGCTGTTTTTTTGTTTTTGTTTGTTTGTTTGTTTTTTGATCAAATAAATGCAGCCTTAGTGAGCATAAGAGACTTTTTTTCAAAAACACTAAAAACTCTTACCAACCGCGAACGTTTGAGCAAAAAACAAGGTTATGTTGCCCATAAACAGCCTCTTGTATAAGCTTTTCAGCTAAATTTTAACAGTAAAAAATAAAATATTAAAGCATTGTTTTGGTAAATATTGAAATTTGACCTGTTTTGACTCTTTTCAGTTATGCTGTTATTCAATTTATTTTTGTTTTACACTTTGTTTTTATCTTTTTTTTTTTATTATTTTTTAATTCAGGTGAAACCTTGTTGTTCACCCAATTTCATTTTAGCCTCTGTGCACATTTTAACTCTTACGATTTAAAACACGAGCTCTGGTTAAACCTCTTTTGTTGTTGAGGTCATTGGCAATGCTTCATATTTGATAGATTTGAGTATGTTTTCAGAGAGAGATAAAGCGACAGATGAGAAAGAAAGGATGCCTTTGAGGCGAGACGCCAAAAACAGCTGAAAGTGAGTGTTTCTGACACTTGTAGAATATCTAATTGCACTACATTTCCGTGGAAGTCATGCTTCTCCAATTAAATGTTCACACAGCTAGGTATTTAAGCGCAAGCAGGCGTGCAGCCTGTGAAAACACCATGCTGGCTTTCAAAATAAAAGACATGCCCCTGAAACACTGTTTTAGGAAGAAAGCCTTGAGGAGAAACAAATCATACCTTTCAAGGATGAAGATTAGAAGCGCAACATGTTCACGTACAGTGCGGCTCGTTATGAGCTTTAGTATTTTGAAAATGAGCACACCAAGGCCAATATTGCCCTTAATGAAAACAACATGCAAAACAGGATTCCTGCAGGTGGAATCGTGTCCCCAGGTGGGACGATAGAAATCAGCTCAGAGGCTGTATGAAGGGAAATCATTTTTTGTAAAGGAAGAGGAAGAAGACAGTGTGTCCATTGAAGAGCCCTCGGAGGAACATACAAGCAAGGATAGTGATTCCCAAAGTGGTTTTACAAGGACGCAGACTCTGGAATGTGCCAAGGAGACGTCACAGACAACATGGGTGCACTGAAAGAGTATGCTTGATACTGTACATAAATGGCCATGTCCTTTTGGTGTTTTAGACACATGTTCATAGAACAAGTGAACATATTAATTGTAAGTTTATGGATTATAGATTCCCTGCAATTAACCCAGCACTTTTAGTCAATAAAATGTACATTAAAAATACTAATTTTATATGTTATATTTTGTAAATATACTCAGGTTTGGAGTTACTATTATTTTATGTTTTTGAAGCTCACCGAAGTTGCATTTATATGATTAAAATACAGTAAAACAGTAATATTGTGAAATATTATTACAATTTTAAATAGCTTTTTTTCTATTTTAATATGTTTTAAAATGTAATTTATTCCTGTGATGAAAAAGCTTAATTTTTGATCTTTCAAAACATTATAAATGTATTTACTGTTACTTTCAATTTAACTGAAGGGCTGTGTTTGATACATTGATGCAGTGATACTTGACGATACGGGTGTATCGATACCAAAGGGGATACGTACCGTGTTGTGGATTTCCCAATTTAATAAAAATAAAACACTGAAATAAGTATATTGCATAAGTATTCATACCCTTAAATCACCCTCTGCACATCAGTATTTGGCAATTATCTGCCATTCTTCTGCTCACCTCTTCACCTATCAAGCTCTGTCAGGTTGAATGGGGGCAGATGCACATTTTCAGGTTTCTCCAAAAATGTTTGATTGGATTCAAGCCCAGGCTGTGGCAGGACATTCACAGAGTTGTCTATAAGCCACTCTTGCTGTGTGCTTAGGGTCATTGTCCTGTTGGAAGGTGAACCTTTTGCCCAGTCTGAGGTTCTAAATGGTCTTGAATTGGGGCTGTCTCAATATTTTGGTCATTGAGCTTTTCTTCTACTCTGACGAGTCCTTTAGTCCCTCCCGCTGAAACACAGCTCCACAGCATGAGGCTGCTACCAGCACACTTTACTTTTGGGATGGCACTCTGCAGGTCATGAGCAGTGCTTGGTTTCCTTCAAACATGATGCTTGAAATTGAGTTTCATCAGACCAGAGAATTTTTTTTTTCTCACAGTCTGGGGGTCCTTTAGGTGCTTTTTTGCAAATTCCAACTGGGTTTTCATTTGTCCACACTGAGGAGAGGGCTGAGTTTGAAGACCGGATTGATGAAGTGTTGCAGTGATGTTTGACCTTCTATAAGTTTCTTCCATCTGCATATATGATCATGGAACTCAACCAGAGTGACCATCAGCTTCTTGGTCACCTGTAAAACCAAGCCCCTTCTCCATCAATTGCTCAGTTTGGCCAGGGGGTCAGCTCTAGGAATAGTCCTGGTTGTTCCAAGCGTCTTCCATTATGGATAATGGACGCTACATGCTTCATTGAACCTTCAATGCAGCAGAATTTTTCCCCAGATCTGTGCCTTGACGCAAGCCTGTTTCTGAGCTCTACAGGTAGTTACTTTAACCTCAGGGCTTGGTTTCTGCTCTAATATACATTTTCAGCCTTTAGACCTTTTCTGAGAGGTGTGTGCCTTTCCAAATCATACTTATTAAAATGAATTTGCCACAGTTTAACTCCTGAGCTAAAATTTTAAGTGTCCCAGAAAAGGGTATGAATACTTATGGAATCATTTCAGTTTTTTATGTCTCATAAATTTGCAAAGTCCAATCTTACAATAATATTTATTTTTATCATTTAATTGTTTCATTTAAATTTGGCAGAAATAGGAATATGTAAAGACCTACATTTACTGTACAAAAGTAATACAAGACTTATACATTTCTGTTACATGTTAAATTGTACTTTTATTTTGATGGGTTGCCGTTTAGTTTCTGTTTGTATACAGTATGATATGATGCTAGTTTTTTCAAATGAAATGGTAAAATTCACATGAAGTGACTCTCACAGCAAGATTAAGCGCCCCCTAACATAATGGTAGTGGAAACACTGTGGGCTATTTGCACTTGGTGTAAATAGACACTCTGATATGTTATTCCAAACTTTTGACTAGTATGATACCTTCGCATAAAATATAAAAATAATGATGTGAAAATAACAAGTTTGTACTGAGAGCTGTTGTCACTTGTCAAAACCTTGTGATTTGTAAAGTTGAGCCATGATTGCATTTGTCTGTACCCTGTAAGTCTAACCTCTCCATTTGTGTGTCATTTTTGTGTATTGAGCAGAATGCTCCGGTCCGCTGGGCATGGAGGGTGGAATTATCTCCAACCAGCAGATAACGGCCTCCTCCACTCACCGAGCTCTCTTCGGCCTTCAGAAATGGTACCCCTACTTTGCCCGGCTGAATAAGAAGGGTCTTGTGAACGCCTGGACCGCAGCCGAGAATGACAGATGGCCCTGGATTCAGGTAACAGATTGATACGGGCAGATTAAGTCTGGATGAAGATCCATCAACAGTGAATGAACCTGTAGTTGGCAGGAATATTTTCTTCCTGTCAGCCTGTTTATCTGAAAATGATGATCATTGATAGAGAGTTTTTTTGTAGGTTTTTTTTTTTTTACATACTTTAGTAGATATTGCCAAAGCATTGCAGAAATAAATATATAAAGAGAAGTAATAATAATAATAATTGAACACCACTAATATTTGATAATAATTTTGCACCAAATCACCAAATTATTTCTGAACTATCATGTAAAACTGTATGGAGGACAAGAAATGACTTAAGTATAAATAAATAAATAAATAAATAAATGAGTGAATAAATAAATGTAGAAATACATAAATAAATGAATAAATAAATATAAATAAATGCAGAAATACATAAATTAATAAATAAATTAATAAATGTAGAAATACATAAATAAATGTAGAAATAAATGTAGTATAACACAAATGGTACAAAAATAGCACAATTAAAAACACACTTTTGAGAGAATTATGTATTTATTTATTTATTCATTCATTTATGCATATCTGCATTTCTTAATTTATTTTAACATTTATATATTTATTTATTTGTTCATTTATTTATTTATGTATTTCTACATTTATTTATTTCTGCATTTATGTATTTATTCATTCATTTATTTATTTATTTATACTTAAGTCATTTCTCGTCCTCCATAAAACTAGAGACTTGTAATGGCTTCTGAAAATTTAGCTTTGCCATTACATGAATAAATTATATTTTAAAATAAATATGCTGGTTAGTTTACACTCTTTAGTGCTGATCAAACAGCATAACTGTATTGTTTACTAAAAAAAACATTTAGCTGATAAGATTGATTAACTGGATTTTTTTGTTTTTTTCAATTCCTTTCTTTCATTTTATGGTGGTGCTGGCTGCTGAAAGAAGTAGTTAGTCCAGTCACGAAGCCTTCTTGAAATACAAACACACCATAAAACATAACATGCTGGTGACAATTTATGCTGTTTTGGTTGCTGTTGTTGTTTTCTTCAGCAGGGAAGCTCTGAATTTAGTAGGATCTCTCTCCGTTATCCGCTCTAGAAATCAAAACTGTTATTTTTCGAACAAATTCCTTCCTTGGCTGCGGCTCTGTCAGTATTCTGAAATGTTTCAAAAGCATTGTCCATTCACAGAACCGCTTCATGTTAGTCCATTACCATTGATTGATGGCAATGGCAGGCTTGCATCTTTGTGTATCAATCCATTTCTTTGAGTTTCTTCGGTGGATGAATTAGTATTCATATGCAGTTTCTTCAGCAGAGTACATTTGATTGATAATGCAGACAATCACAGTGGATGGAAGTCTCAGTCCATTTACCTCTAGTTTTACGATGAGTAGCCTCATGTCAACCTCAGATTTATTCTTTAAATGCCTGCTTGTAAAAGAAAGAGAAACTGAATTGGATCCTTCATTGCATTGATATTCAGCGGGTAGTCCAAGCAGCGGCGCAGCGTAAGACTCTGACCTCTATGAGGAGCTGAAATGAAATTCGGCTGAAGAAAGAAATGATAGGGAGAGTCTGACTGCAGACTTGTGAGCGTAACAAGTTAACCACTGTTTGTGCATCGGTAGCTGCTCACAGGTAGAGAGCGAGGATTATAGGTGGAGAGAGGGCGAGAAAGGGAGACAAGGAGAGGAAAGTTGTAAAAAGGGAGAAATCTGAAGTATTTAGGGAGTTTGTTTGACTTTAATGATGCCTCTTGGGAAGAAGCTTTTGGTGCTGTGGAGCTGCTGGGGTAGAACACAGAGAGGTGTGTTGGAAATATCAGATTGGCTTAAGGCAATATGCTGGGGTAGTTGCCACATGACCTCTTCAGCTCTAGTCATTTAAATTAGAGGTGACATGCAGTGTGTCTGTTTGTCTCTCTCGTTAACATCCTTTTTCTTCACTGTCATCCATTCCTTCCTGTCATTTCTGTCTCAGTTTCATACTGTCTACTAAGACATCAGATGCTGTGTTTGTGAATAAAATGCAAATACTAGCCTTGTTTAGTGTGGGGACATGTCACCATCACTTTATTAATATCTAGAATTAGGATAGAGTGGATTAAAACCCAAAAGCCCATACTCAAAGCAAAATATTATCTGTAAACCAGTGATTCATCTTTAAGATTAAGCTGATGATCCATGGATATCCACTGAGCTATAAAATCCCAAGACTGACTGCAGCAGATTTTGGAACAAAGTCCCATTCCAGAGATCATTTGAGAACTGATGAGTGAGAATGAGCGCTCACTCAAATTACTGCGTGATGAGGACTTTAGGTTTTATTGTCATAAATTATAATCTAATTTAATTTCTAATTGTAATATTATAGTTTAAATTTCAGTTTTAGCTTGGATCTAATGAGCTATTTGTGGAATCTGTACATCAAAGAGACTTTTTTTTTAATCTAAACTGTAAAAACTCTTTTCAAATTGTTGGTGTATATCCTAATGCCATTTTGTGATATTAGTCACCAGCACATCTGTGCACTCTTAACTGTCCATCACTTTTTTTAAAGCAAAATAATACCCATAAACACTTGAAATTAAAGGGGTCATCGAATGCAAAGTTCACTTTTACATGTTGTTTGAACATTAGTGTGTGTGTTGGCAGTGTGTGTACACATCTACCCTATAATGATAACAATCCATGCAGTGGTTTTTAATTAATCTGTTAAAAAAAATTACCCTTTTTCAAATCGAGCCATTCTCAGATGCCTGTCGGTGTGGCATCACACCTACAGAGGCCGCTCCCACGATAGTTGATTGACATGAGCATCTTACCTCAGACCCGCCTTAAATCAGCTGTAACAGTCCGACCTCCGTTGTTTCGATGCCGGAGCAGGGATGTAAGTTAGACAAGAATATCTCCGATTGAGCGATTGAGGTGTTGTGTTGCTGGATGTAATAATGAACATAGTGGTCGTCAGTTACTCCCGACATCTGAGCCGCTGACAATGCAGTGGATTACGTTTGTTTGTGAAGGGAATGCGCCTCCTGATCTACATATATCCGTCTATGTTCGCGCGAATCATTCGTGATCCAGCTTCACTTACAGCAGAAGTGAGTATAGGGTTTTTTTTATGAATCTTTGCGATCGCCTTTCCTATTAACTTGCTAGTTAGCAAGTTTAGCGGCTAAATGCGGCTAAAGTAAACTGGCTCGTTACTCCATAGAGAGAAGAGAGGGGCGGGGCGAGCAGAGCTCATTAACATTTAAAGCAACCTCGACCAGAACAGAATGATTTTTGCAGAGCTGATTTTGACAAGGTAAAAAGGGTGTTGTTTTACACTACCATTGAGAATTTTTAACCAAAGTACATTATAGACTTTTCATTAAGACCGTAAAGAATCATATCAACTTGTGGAAAATGGGCATCCGATGACCCCTTTAAAACTTCAGTTTTAACAACACTTAAGTCTCTTATGCTCAACAAAGATGAATTTACTTGATCAAAAAATATAGTAAAAAATAGTAATATTTTGAAATGTATATTTGTGATAGCAAAGCTGAATTTTCAGCAGCCATTACCCCAGTCTTCATTGTCACATAATCCTTCAGAAATCATTTTAATATGCTGATTTGGTGCTTCATGTTGAAATCAGTTCAGCTGCTTAATATTTTTGAGGAAACAGTCATAGATTTTTTTAATCTTCTTTGATGGAAAGTTCAAATAAATAGCATATATTTAAAAATAGACATCTTTTATAGCTTTATTGATGTCTTTACTATCACTTGTGATCAATGTAATGCATCCTTGCTTAAAAAAAAATTATTCTTACAGGTATATTTGATTATAAAAATATAGTGAGAAAGAGCTAGAGGTAAACATGGGTTTCTGTGAGGGTAGAAGTAGCAGATTTGTCAGTAGCACTTGCATCTTGACTTTTTCAGTTGTGTGAAATTGCTTTGTGACACACTGGGGAAATTTCTTTAAGCCCATAGTGGACAAAAGCGTGAGATTTCATAACTGAAGAAGTGGCACTTTTGGACATGAAGGAAGTGGAATACTCAGCAGCGTGCTTTATTCTTTTATTTATTTCATTTCTTTAGGGGGATCAGGATTTGGCACATCTCCTCAATATCCTGAATCTCACCATTCATTTAAGTTCTTCAGTGTATCATCCAATGCTTTCATTAGAAAATATCAGCACTTATCCTTGCCAGGCATGTTTTAGCATAACCTGTCAGAGTCGATTTATGTCGTTTATCCTCAGTGTATCTTTTCAAATATTGCAAACCTTGACAAAGTCAAGTATGTCAAGGTACAAATTTGTAACTGCTGTCAATTTTAAGTAAATTAACCACATTGCCAATAACGCCCACACTCGTTTGATTCAGTGTCAAGGCCACAAATCTGCAAGTGGGTGGATCTTGGTCAAATCGGATAGACCCTATTGTCAACTTTTATTGAGTATAATGATTTTTTCCCCTTTCCTTAGTGTTTATGAGACTATATTTGACCATTCTACACAACCTAGTTAACTCTACAAAAACAATAACAACGTAACTGAGTTGTAAATGTACTTTAAAAGGTAATAGTGATATCTGTTGTGCTGGAGACAGGGTTAGGGTTCCCAGCATGCACTGTGGCGTGCTTTACTGTTTACAGCATTATTTGCTGTTTTGTGGCTACTTTAAGTCATGTGGTGTTAACTGCATCAGTGCTTATATGTCAAGTATGTGGTTATTGAGTAATTGTGGTTTGTGTGTGGGATAATTTGGTTTCACTCTCTGTGTTTATTCTGCTCTCTAGATTACAGTTAGCCAAGCACATATAACATGAATTAAATGCAAAATACAACAGTGTTTCAGGAAGTCTTAATGTGACTATAAAAGGAAAATTCCGAAAGGTGATACAAAACCACATAGCATGGACCAATTATCCGTATGACACAACGATAATGTGGATAAAGTCACCATAATCTTTTCAGAATTAATTAACCTATTTCAAGCTACATATGGTGTCAGATATTTTTTTCTTTTAAGAAGCTAATATTTGCAAGCATGCTTTAAAATGATCAAAAGTAACAATAAAACTGTTATAATGTTACAAAATACTTCTATTTCCATAAGATTTATATTTCAAATAAATGCTGTTCTTTTGAACTTTCTATTCATCAAAGAACTCTGAAAAAAAATGCATCATGGTTTCCACAGAAACATTAAACAGCACAACTGATTTCAACATTGATAATAATAAGAATGTTTCTTGAGCAGTGTTAATTTCGTCAACGAAAACAACGACGAAAAATATTCGTTAACGAACATTTTTTCTGTGACTCAGACGAGACGTCGACGAGCTAAAACTAATATCTGATGATAAAAAATATGACGAAATTTATGCCGCCTCTTCGTTAACGAGACGAGACGGGAGGAGAATGTTATTTGAGGACTACCGGACATTGAAAATACATCCTATAGGCTTACTGTCCTCTTTCAAAATGTGCATATCTGTCACTAGATTGCAATTGGATAAGGGGCGTTTGCATGTCTAGTCTCAGTATGGCAGCCGCAATGGAAAGACAGGCGAATTTGCGATCTGAAACAATGGCCTCAGCACCTGAAGGGTTAGGGATAGAGTCAACAGATGTTCCGTTTTCCCCGGTAGTCACAATTCGTTGTCGATTAACTTAAAGTTAGTGAAGGCAGTGAAGGCGGGATAGGCAGAATCGCGCTGATAGACACACACCAGAAGTGCTCTCTCTCACGCAGGCTCCACTTCTTCTGTTCTCAGACAGCGCGTGATCAGTTCTCAGTGCTCAAATGCACACACAGTAGTCCAAATGTCTATCATGTTGATTATCTCACGTAAATTATGGCTTAAGTGAACGTAAACAGGTGGGTAAAAACTGAATGTGTCAGTACTGCATGCATGCCTTCCGTCTTAAAGGGACAGAATTCCTAATTAAATGCATCTGTCATTAATGTTAACCAACAAAAGATGTTAAATAAATGTATAGTCTACATGTTAATTAAACTTACTGTATCTGAAAAATGAGTTTAATTTGTATCTTTAGCGTATTTGTCTTATTGTGCCTCTTTTTCAAAAATTACAAATTTACAAATTATACAAATTAAATATATATATATATAAACATAAATGAACAACTATAATTATAGTAATTATATAATAATAAGTAAAAGTACAAGTATAATAATAAGTACTCTTTTTTCAATACTGTTAAAGGGATAGTTCACCCAAAAATGAAAATTGTCATAATGTATTCAAGTTTTCCCAAATTCAATCCTTTATTCAAATTTATCATAAGCTTTAATTTGGTCTAAAGAATTAATGATTATTTTTGTTTGAAGACTAAAATAGCTACCAAAATAAATGTTGGTAACTGCAGTTTGACCAAAAGGAATGACTAAAAGTTGACAAAAATGCAATGACTTTTCGTCGACTAAAACTAGACTAAAACTATGAAAGACTCAAATGACTAAAATGTGACTAAGACTATTAAGCATTTTAGTCTCAAGATAAAGACTAAGACTAAATCAAAAATGCCTGCCAAAATTAACACTGTTCTTGAGTGCCAAATTGTCAAATTAGGATGATTTATGTAGGTTTATGTGACACTGAAGAATGGAATAATAGTTGCTGAAAATTCAGCTTTTCATTACTGGAATGAATTTCATTTTAATATGCATTTAAATAAAAAACAGTTATTTTAAATTGTAAACATATTATTAAAAAAAAAAAAAAACTTACCTTCTAAACTTTAGTATTATTTTCTGTGTGACAAAAAGAAAGAAAAAAACTCTAAACTATTAGTATGTTCTGGCAGTTTTGACAGTATTGACCAGCTGTCAATCTGGCTGGACCAGAGCTACTTTGGTTCTTATGTGGCCTCTGTCACTCTTTGGTCTATGAGTTTGGTCTATGACTCAACCTAGCAGAACAGCCCAAAATAAAAATTCACTAACTCCAGACAGTTTACTCACTTGCCTGTGGCATTTGGCTGTCTGGCGTTTGTCTCACAGTACAGAAATTTGGATTCAAAATTTGGTTCAAATTTGAGGCATCTCTGTCTGTTCTTCTTCCTCTCCTGGCATTTCAACCAGACTCTGCATCCTGTAGTCAGCTTTTAATTGCACACTGTTCTAAAAACATGTGTTGAAAATATAAATTGAAAATCATGGTTGCATAGCATTATTATTGCCCAAAATCTGTTTTTCTTCCAACACTAAAAGGTTTACATACACAGCATTACAATAAATGTACTTTCTGCTTGCAACACGTTTCTCGTACACACACACACACACACACACACCTTTTTGTCTGCAGATCATCCCTGCAGACAGCATTGACTAAATCCTGAGGGATGATACTGTTGGTAAAAAAGGTAGCACATCGTGATATCTTTTAAAATGTGCTCACCACAGCAGAAAGCCTGAATATTTGAGGTGGGATAATTATGGCTGTGCGTGACTCAGCAGATTGTGTCATAGTATAGGCTTAATAGGCTGGTTAACCACTTTTGAAGTGGTGGAGTTCACTCCTGCAAGCATGTTCCTGCGTGAGATGAGTCATAGTTCATTACAAGTTAATGAGCAAGGCTGTAAGCCATGCCACTGTCTAGATGGAAGACAGTTGTGTTAAGTATTCACACAGCAGCAGAATAGCACTCTCAGTGCTGTATATATACAACCCAAACATACAATACTGTTCAAAAGGTTGTTAAAGTCTCTTATTCCTACCCAGGTTGCATTTATTTGATTATTGTGATATTTTGAAACAGGATTACAGTTTAAAAAGCTGTTGTCTATTTAAATACATTTTAAAATGTACTTTTTGTTCCTGTAATGGCAAAGCTAAATTTTTAGCAGCAATTACTCCAGTCTTCAGTGTCACATGATCCTTTAGAAATTATTTTTGCATTTCAAAATTTGTATTTGCATCACAGTGTGAGTACAGTATGGTGCCAGTAAAGTCTGTATACAGTTGAGGTCAAAAGTTGCAAAATGTTAATTATTTTTGGTATTATTATTGATTTATGTAATTTATGATTTTGAGATCCATAGAGATCTTTTTTTTTTTTTTTCTGGAAAACATGTAAGTCTTCTGTAGCCTCTGCAGTACTAAATGACAAAATAAGAAAAATGTACACATCTTCAATCTGTTCAAAAGTTTACACCCCTGGCTCTTAATGCATCAGTGAGTGTTTGAACCTTCTGTAATAGTTGCATATGAGTCTCTCAGTTGTCCTCAGTGTCAAAAGATGGATCTCAAATTCATACAGTCATTGTTGGAAAGGGTTCAAATACACAAAAATGCTGAAAAACCAAAGAATTTGTGGGACCTGAAGGATTTTTCTGAAGTACAGCAGGCAGTTTAAGTGTTCAGGTCAAACAAGGGACTCATAAACAACTATCACTAAACAAACAACAAAAAAAACTGTGGATCATTCATGTAACAACACAGTATTAAAAATCAAGGCGTGTAAACTTTTGAACAAGATCATTTTTATAAAATCATCTATTATAAATAAACAATAGCATGCATTTTGTATGATCCCTCTAATTTTGGTAAAATAATTAACATTTTACAGATTCTGAAAGGGGGATTTAAACATTTGACCTCAACTGTAGTCTACACATTGAATGATGAACATATTGCATCACATAATTTAATTTGTAGCCAAATTGCAGGGTTTTTTTTAAGCAGTATAACATACTTTTTACAGGAGGGAAAAGTAAGTAAGTAAGTAAGTAAATAAATAAATAACCCATGTTTCATACTTATCTGTGTGTTCATGAAGGCTGATATGTTTTATTACTGAAATCAGTTCAGTCTTTAGTGGTGTGTGTGTCTCAGTGTGTGTCTGCGCAGGACTCTCATTCTCCTACCACCCACCACAACAACTTAAAAACCCTGTCAGTGGCTGGAGAATTGAGATCATGATTGGTAAACGACTCTTGCGTGATTGGGTGTCAGGCTGATAAACGGCCTTTGGGAATTACAGCCATTTTATGTCCACCGTCCGCAACCGAATCAATTTCCGCAAAACTGACAAATATTGCCGTGCCAGATGTTTCCAGTGGCCCCTCCACACATGGCGCCAGAGTGCATCTCCATTAGATGAAGTGACTCCAGCATCTGTGGCCATTATGAGCATGAAGTATCACCCAGTCATGGCCTTTTAGTCACGAGGCTTTAATTGGTCACCCCTGTTTTTGTCTTGCGTGAGTCTATGAAAGGATAGATTGAGATTAATTGGTGTATAATTAACATTGTGGGCGGGCTGTGTGACCAGAATATTATATCACAGTAGGAGTAATTTTATATCACAGTAATGGTATGTGGAACTAGATTTTCTTCTGAAATTAAATATATTAAATAACCATGTGGGGA
>JAHKKF010529830.1:0-51798 GCA_019740295.1 Labeo calbasu | reverse complement strand
CTGGACAGTTTTCATTTTAGGGGAAACTATTCCTTTAAAACATACTCTTACTGTTCTTAAACAATCTTGATTTAAAGAAACTCGAATAGCTTGAAATATCTTTTGGTCTCGGTCAGTGCGCCACTTACATATTTCATCTCTTGCTCAGTGAAAAGTCGTCCAGTCATTAACATGCGCAGAGGAATGGTGAGTATCAGGACGAATGGTAGAGCCAGTGACACGGGGCTCGATTTCACCATCCACAGGGCTGCCAGACATACAATCTGGATCGCAGTGAACACATGCATCCTACTGGTGCTGACCTGCAGAGGGAGACAGAGACCAGGATCAATTGGGTTCACATGCAAACCGCAACAAGCTTTAAGAATGTAATACAAGAAGGAAAACTCGGAATGCAAAGTACTCCAACATAGTAATGGAAGATGTGAGAACTTCTGAGAGACACATACTTTGGTAGCATAGGGTTCATTGGGGTGATACTTCTTGGGAATAAGAAGGAGCAGCATTCGATCCCAAAGCTGAATACCACTGAGGGATGTAATTCCCATGTAAAGGAAGATTCCAAACAAAGCTGTAATAGGAATCATTTTTAGAATGGGCTCCATGAGAATGGACAGACCTGCAAACGAACAGACAAAGAAGATGTTAATGTAGCTTTAGGAAGTGTAGTATTGTGAGAACCATGTTTGGGAGAAGTTTTAAAAGTTTGTCAACATACCAACAAGCAAAGCCACCACTACTCCACTGACTCTCTGTTCCAGAACCTTCTCAATCTCAGGTTTTGGGCCCTTGCTCATGACAGTCAGGGCATTGGCGTGAGATACGGATCGTACAGTTGCAGCACTCAACCAAGGAATGCCAAATATAGCGCTCAGACCTCCCATGCTCACCAAGAGGAGAAGATCCATATGGAAGCCAGAACCCTTGACCATTTTTCTCTCCGGTTTACTCACAATCAGTCTTGAAAGACAAGAGACAAGTGAAAAGATTGGTTTATAAAGTAAATTATTCAAACATAACATAACATAACTGTACATTCTACTTAATACAGTTAAGGTCAAAAGTTTACATACACCTTGCAGAATCTGCAAAATGTTAATTATTTTACCAAAATGACAGGGATCATAGCAAATGCATGTTATTTTTTATTTAGTACTGATCTGAATAAGTTATTTCACATAAAAGATGTTTACACATAGTCCACAAGAAAAAAAAAAAGGTGAATTTATAAAAATGACCCCGTTCAAAGTTTACACATGCTTGATTTTTAATACTGTGTTGTTACCTGAATAAACCACAGTTGTGTTTTTTGTTTTGTTTTGATTTGTAATAGTCGTTCATGAGTCCCTTGTATGTCCTGAACAGTTAAACTGCCCCCTGTTCTTCAGAAAAATCCTTCAGGTCCCACAAACTCTTTGTTTTTTCAGCGTTTTTGTGTATTTGAACACTTTCCAACAATGACTGTGTGATTTTAAGATTCATCTTTTCACACTGAGGACAACTGAGGGACTCATATGCAACTATTACAGAAGGTTCAAATGTTCACAGTTGCTTCAGAAGAAAGCGCAATCCTTTAAGAGCCGGGGGGTGAAAACATTTTGAATTTGAAGATAAGGGTAAATGTAACTTCTTTTGTCTTCTGGGAAACATGTAAAATTATATTCTGTAGCTTTTGAAGGCCAGTACTAAATAAAAAAATATGATATTTTTGCAAAAAGGAATAATGTACACATCTTCATTCGGTTCAAAAGTATTCACCGCAGCCCTTCTGGAGCATTTAAACCTTCTGTAATAGTTGCATATGAGTCTCTCAGTTGTCCATACAGTCATTGTTGGAAAGAGTTAAAATACACAAAAATGCTGAAAGATTTTTCTGAAGAACAGCGGGCAGTTTAACTGTTCAGGACAAAAAAGGGACTCATGAACAACTACCACTAAACAAAACAAACAAACAAACAAAAAAACAACAAAAACACAGCTGTGGATCATTCAGGTAACAACACAGTATTAAGAACCAAGCGTATGAACGGGGTGTTTTTTTTATAAATTCAACTAGCTTATTTTTTCTTGTGGACTATATGTAAACGTCTTTTATGTAAAATATCTTATTCAGGTCAGCACGGCTCCCTCTTATTTTGGTAAAATAATAAACATTTTGATGATTCTGCAAGCTGTATGTAAACCTCAACTGTATATTCATACTGGGTAATTTTATGTTGCACTCTTAAAAAGTTCCCAAAGGAGTTTTTCCACAGTGATGACATGAAATAATCATTATGGTTTTCACAAATAACCTTTTTGTGATTCTCAAAAAAAAAAAAAAAAATACTCTAAAGAACATGTTGTGAAATGTGAAGATTCCATTGCTATTCAAGATTCTTCATGGAATTTTCATTTTAAGTGAGAACAGAAAATTCTAATTTCTCCTTTCTGATCCTGTGAGTTAATGGTGAATTTGCTTCTATCAAATCATCTTCTTTCAGAAAACATCACTCACGTGGTAATCTGAGACTCCAGGAAGATGAGGATGAAGACCAGCATAGCTGGGACAACAGAGGCAAACATCAGCCATATGGGGAAGCTCTTGTGTTCACCCATAGGGTTGATTAACCATCCCCGCATCTTAGGGTTGGACACCTGAAGACCCTTAGGCACCACCAGTTTCTGTGACACAAGTCAAAGGTCAGAGAAGTCAAGACAGTAACTTTACAGGATTGGATCTGAATTGGCATCCTGAAGTGTCATCTGTCTATAAAGGCAGCCATTAACCATCATCATTTAAAAAACAAAACAAGGAATCTATTTCTAATCTAACATTAAAATAAGAATTTCCACTTCATGTGGAATTCTATTAGAATTAAATAATATTTACAAACATACCTGAGTGTATGTATCCTCAATATTGATATCGATAGCAACCATGAGGAAAATTGCAATGGGAACTCCAAAGTCACCGAGCAAACGCCGAATCTATGCATCAAACATTCAGTTCTTTACATTAAAGTAACATACTTAATGAAACCTGCTATGAAGTCAATTTGTCAATTTTTTTTTTACCTTGCCTGGCAGGAATTTGCCATTCTTGAACATGCGTAGATAGTATGCAATAGAGAAACAGCCAAACATGAGACACATGGACAGAAGAGCTGTGTTGGGATAAGGCCGGTGCTGAACAGATCTCACGACAGACATATTGCCTGTAGCATTGTCCAGGAGTCTCTGATAGCTGACAACTGAGTGCCAAGGGTCCTCAGCTGTACTATTTAAATGCTCATAATTTCGGATAAGAGGGTGTTCTTTGAAAACCTGGAATCCAGGATGAAATGGAGAGAGAAAATTTATTATAGTACAATATTATAGCATAGTAAATAAAGGACACTACCAGTCAAAAGTTTGCTCATTGTTAGGTAATTGCTATAGTGTTCTGGGTGGTTACAAATTGCTGTGGTTATTTCTAGCCCAAGGCAAAGATCCCAATTGCTGGTCCAGCCTAGACAAGTAATATCACACCTTTCAACAAGCCACGCAATTTAAGGCTTGTATTTTGCCTTAGCAACACCATTAATTACTATAATTTTATATTAGAGGGATTACTGTTGAAAAACTATTGGGAGACATACATTTTGATAAAGTAAATTAAGTTTTCTCTAGGTCATTTGCTTTTACATGGGATAACAGCTAATTATGGTCTAACTCGATTTAAGCCAAAAGATACAAAAGTACAGGAATGGTTGCATGATAAAGATGCAATGAATGTGCATTCAGTTGGCAAATAAAAAAGTGTGTACCCTGCCAAGTTTAGCAAAGGTCTCGTAGATGAAAATAAGGGAGATGAGGATGGAGAAGATCTCTTGAGTGAAGCGGGAAATGAAGCGGACCAGGAAGCTTCCTTCAAAGGCCACAATGACCACAACGATGACCACCAGCCAAGCGCCAACCCACACTCGGCCAACAATGTACTCAATTTCCTGAGACTTACAGAACTACAGCCAGGAGAGAAAGTGTAATGGAAGAATTTCAATGAACTTACTAGCAATTACACAAGATTGATGCTGGTTTCAAATAGACTTTGTAAAGAGAGAGAACTCTCACATTAAAAAAGGCCTCTTCAAACACCAGCAGTGGCCCAGAAAAGCCAATAACTAGTACAGGTTGGGCAGCAACCAGGCAGAAGATAATGCCCAGCACTGAGGTGGAGATCATCAGCTCTGAAACACCCATCATGTTATCCACCTTATCAGCTGTGGAGAAAAGCGTAAGAGAGCCAAACAAAAATATATAAGGTGAGTTTTGAAGGTGAGTCTAGATTTGTGTTATTCACTGATTTCTGGTGTAAAGGATCAGCAAAAAACCACATGAAGACTTATGGGGCTAGAAAAATTACAAAAAGATTTAAATTTCATTATTTGAATTTGTCATATAACAAAGTAATTTATTTTTACCATATTTTATCTCTTTGAAATTTATATAAATCAATTAAATAATGATTTTCTAATCTAGACATTAATTAAAATTGATTTGTTTTTCAGCCATATTTTATAGGTTTGTATTTTCAAACAGCTTTGTAAACAGTTTTTTTTTTTTTTTTTACATTTTTTGATTAAGTTGTAGTTATTACTTAAGTTATTTATATAAAATTCAGTTAAATTCATTTTCAAAAATTTTTTAGAACAACTAATTTCACTTCCAAAACTTTCAGTACAAATATTTACTGTTTGAAAAGTGCCACAAAAATGAATTTTCTAAAACTTATAATTTATTAAATTAAAAAAAAATATTTTAGTGCCTATTTTTAGCTTCTTTATAACTGAACTCAATCCAAGATTAAAATCAGATTTTTGAAATGCATTATGAAAAGTCCTATCAGATTTGAAATAGTATTTATTTAGTAATTTATTTATTTATTTATTTATAATTTAGAATGCACTGTCCATGTAACATGAAACAAATGCTCACTTGTCATTCTTTCCCAGTATACTGTGTGGCATTCACTAGTGCAGTGGTTCTCAAACTTTTATTTACAAACTTTTAAGTACCACCTCAGAAAATATTTGGTTCTCCAAGTACCACCATAATGACCAACATTAAAATACAGTAGCACAGTATGCCTAACTATTCAGCTACAGTTCTGCACAGTTCAAAAGCAGGGCAGTTTTATTCCTAATAAGAATACTTATTGTTGTCAGCCACTTTGACTTGTAAAATACACAGTTTGAACATCGCACAGTGCTCATGTACAGGTAAATAAAAAACTTAAATAATGATTAAATTAAAATGTGTTGTACTCAGAAGTTAAATAAAAACTGTTCTGTACCTAAATGTAAAAAAAAACAAAACAAACTTTACTCAGATAAAGACAAAATTAAAACGTATTGTTTTAACATTAATTTATATTTAATTTAGTGATTCCTCTGCGTACCACTAGAGGGAGCCTGAGTAGCACTAGTGGTACACATACCACACTTTGAGAACCACTGCACTAGTGAACACTGACTGAGTTAGAAAATGTTTTCTGTCTTCTCTATCCACACTGACAGTTGTAAATACTCAGTCCTATTGGAAATGGGAAACAAATGGGATTGATGTGCACTGTTACTGAAGCCTTCTTTAGGCTAAACATACTGACCAAGGAGACCGCCAAAGGTGATGGCAGGTGAGAGAGCAGCAAAGTAGATAAAGATGATAGCAGCGACGACTTGAGCATTCAGAGCATCAGTGATGTCACTTTTGTAATATTGGTACCGTCTCTTCATGTCTCTAATCATGCCACCGAATGGAACACCAGTACGTGCTAAAGGGTCTTCTGGAGGGGGTCCTGAAGATTTTGAAGCTGTGGGAAGAAAGATTAGCATTATATGTTTGTGCTTTGCTTATGTGAACAGTGAGATTTTCATATAATAAACCCTAATAGAGAGATCATGAACCGAAGTTTGTGATGATGACCACCTGACCACTCTATTGGATGTGCAGTAGAAGAACTGCTGCAGGTATATGCATATATACACTTAGATTAAGCTTGTGTTGTAGTTTGTGTACTTTATGTGTCCTTACGCTTGCGAGGTTTGACATCTAGGCGGAGTTTGGGGTCAGATGGGCGGAGTCTATCATGCAGTAGTTTCTTCTGGAAGGGGATGAGTGATGTTAGCAGGGACTCATCCTGAATCTCAGTGGGTGGAATCACAATGCAGCAGTCCATGAAGTCTCCCACGGCTTCAGTCAGCTCCCGGTCACTCTGAGCCTGGAAAGCTGCCTGGTTAAACACCTGTGTGTGAAAGACAGGTGTAGGAAAATCAAGACAGAAACAACTTAAACTTTATATATTTAAAAATATGTTTTCCTTATTCGTAACATGCAATAGGGCATGAATATTTAATACAATTGCATTATTATACTGTAAACATGATCATAAAAGTGTACTCTCTTTAAAGTATACTTAAGTGGTATATAAAGGGAGCCTTTGCATAGATCGCTTTTTAACTGATGTAAAAGTCATGCTAAATTTAAATATGTAACTGTTGCAGTGATGGCAGATTTGCTCTTACTTTGTCAGCTAGTAGTGCTGCCATCGCTCGGCCACACTCATGATAGTCCATGTCAGCTGTGGTTGGGCCGATCAGGATGAAGATAAACCGCACAGGCACAGGAGTTTCCAGAGCTGACTCCAGCACCACAGCATCCCGCAGACGCACGAATGCTATTGTAGGCCTCTCCAGGAACTCCAGAGCACCTTACATACAAACCAGCATAATTTAGTGTAAAAAATTAAATCAATGTTTGCTAACAAAAACACATGACAATCAAACTTTTCAGTGTAAATGATATAATGATAAACTCAGCATTGTCATTAAAATATTCAATTGGAATTGATGTGATTCTCACCTACTAGCACCATCGAGGCCTCTGCAGTATCAGCTGTGTCCCTCTTTAGTTGAGAATAAAACAACATAGTTAAAAAATGTCAAATTATATGTTATTGTATTTGAAACCAAGAAAATAAATGATAGAGAACATGTTATAGCTATGCTCAATCAGAACGGTTGAAACAAGGAATCTTGTGCTCACTTTCTCTGTGACAGAGAATTTCTCCATTTCCATGCCTGAAGTTAGAGGCTGGGTCTCTACAGACTGGCTGAAGAGGGAGAAATAAATAAAATTCATGATTTTAAATGTGAACTGCTTCAAGATGACTACTGCTTTCAACATTAAAAAGCCTGGGAAAAAATTGGAATGTGCGACCTTGCAGAATCTGCAAATGTTAATTGTTTTACCAAAATAAGAGGGATTATACAAACTGCATGTTATTTTTTATTAAGTGCTGAACTGAATAAGATATTTCACATAAAAGACATTTACATTTAGTCAACAAGAGAAAATAATAGTTGAAAATAAATGACCCTGTTCAAAAGTTTACATACACTTGATTCTTAATACTGTTGTTTCCTGAATGATCTACAGCTGTTTTTTTTTTTTTCTTTTTTTTGTAAATTTTGTTTAGTGATAGTTGTTCATGAGTTCCTTGTTTGTCCTGGACAGTTAAACTGCCCTCTGTTCTTCAGAAAAATTCTTCAGAATTTTTTCACAAATTTTTGGTTTTTCAGCATTTTTGTGTATTTAAACCTTTTACAACAATGACTGTATGATTTTGAGATCCATCTTTTCACACTGAGGATAACTGAGGTACTCATATGCAACTATTACAGAAGGTTTAAATGCTCACTGATGCTTCAGAAGGAAACACAATGCATTAAGTGGGTGTAAACTTTTGAACAAGAATGAAGATGTGCACATTTTTCTTATTTTGCCTAAATATCATACTTTTTTTCATTTAGTACTGCCCTTCAGAAGCTACAAAAGCTACTTACATGTTTCCCAGAAGACTAAATAAGTTAAATTTACCCTGATCTTTACATTCAAAGAGTTTTCAGCCCCCGGCTCTTAAAGCATTGTGTTTCCTTCTGAAGCATCAGTGAGGGTTTGAACCTTCTGAAATAGCTGCATGTGAGTCCCTCAGTTGTCCTCAGTGTGAAAAGATGGATCTTAAAATCATACAGTCATTGCTGGAAAGTGTTTAAATACACAAAAACGCTGAAAAAATCCAAAAAAAATTGTCGGACTTGAAGGATTTTCTTAAAAACAGCAGGCAGTTTAACTGTTCAGGACACACAAGGGACTCATAAACAACTATCACTAAAAACAAACAAAAAATACAGCTGTGGATTATTCAGGTAACAACACAGTATTAAGAATCAAGTGTATGTAAACTTCTGAATGGGGTCATTTTTATAAATTCAGCTATTACATTCTTATGTGGACTATATGTAAATGTATTTTATGTGAAATATCTTATTCAGGTCAGTAGCAAATAAACAAATAACATGCATTTTGTATGATTCCTCTTATTTTGGAAAATAATTAACATTTTGCAGACTCTGCAAGGTATATGTAAACTTTTGGCCTCAACTGTGTACTCAAAGGCGCCTCACATAAAGAGGGACTGTAATTTTTTTCGTAATGTTACAATGGCATAGGAAAGTCTTTTTTTTATTTACTGAAGAAACTGTCTTTAAATTCTGTTAATTCTGCAAAACACCATTTGTACCGCAGTTTATATCGCTGATATAGTTCAGAGAAGAGATCTGAACTGCTTTTGTATCTTAAATATTTTCGACAATTTTTTGCGCTCCGTCTGTCTGACTTACATGAACGCGCCAGGTGTTGGCGCTACTTCAGGTCTGTCTTGTGAAGTGTAACGGAGACAAAATGATTTACAAAATGGAAATACTTTCTGACATTTACACGGATACAAACGTAAGTTGTCTTATGAGTTAGTTTAAATGGCTCAATATACAACACATTTCACGTTCAGCCAGCAGCAGCCTACTCTGTTCTATTTTCAGACGTCTTGAACAACATTTGTATATCTATATAAAACTATATATATGATATTTTCCCATGCGGGGAGAAATTTAGAGTTTCAAATTACATTCCAAACACAAAGTCCACCACGTGCACTAGTTAAAACAACGCTGCTTTCGCTCATTACACAAGATAGTAAAACATTTCAATTATGACTGCCTTAATTGACTGACTGATTGATTTATTTAATTTGTGTCAAAGTGTGTTGTTTGTAGTACCTCTGTTTGTGCATTAATGCTTGAAGAACCTTATCTCTGTCCCCTGCTTGAATCTCCTTTTTGCTAACCAGGGTATCCACAATCTTCTCAATAATACTGGAGAGTGTCTTCTCCTCTCTGTCCAACATCATCACACCTGATCCAAGCCAAAATAGAAAAAGAAAAGAAAGAAGGAAAAAAAAGACAATAAAGAGAGAGGAAGGCAAGAGAGAAGAAAAGGGCTCTGACTGAGCCTGAGCTTTACTACAGTAAACATAAACACTAAGGACACAGCTGAAGAGCACAGGTTGAGCTGGTTTTTCAGAAGGCTAACTATCTACTACCATCTCATTTGAGCCTGTGTAGTGAAGTTACATTCTTGCTCACATTCCACACTTGCTAATAACCAAGCTAATTAACTTCTGTCAGGACATGACTGAATCCTGAATACTAAATTGCTTAATAATAATCAAGATTTGATTACAGAATTTTACATTGTTACAAAAAAAAAAAAAACTGTTTCGAATAAATCCTGTTCTTTTGAACTTTCTATTCATAAAAAATCCTAATATTGATAACTGACATTGATAATTATTAATAATAAGAAGAAATGCTTCTTGAGCAGCAAATCAGCAGATTTCCGAAGGATCATGTGACACTGAAGACTGCATGATGCTGAAAATTCAACTTTTTAAAAATCCAACCATTACAGGAATAAAATAGTTCTTTTAAATTGGAATAATATTTCACAATATTACTGTTTATACTGCATTTTGATCAAATAAATGCAGTTGTGGTGAGTATATGAGACTCAAAACTTTAAAAAGTCTGACCAACACAAAATATTTGAATGGTAGGCCTATAGTGTATATGGAAATAATTCTCTCTCTTTCTCCTTCAGCTTTTTTTTTATCAGGGGTCGTCACAGCAGAGTGATCCGCACAGCCGATTTGGCACAGTGTATATGGAAATAACTAATAATGCTTATTAACTAATAATATATAAATACCTATAGATCTATTATCCATTATATACTGTAATGTACAGAGGTATATAATAATATATAATGTCTGTCAGTCTACTGAAGCAAGTCTAAGCTGTGGTTTGACCCCAATGACCTCACAGGCGCTCCCTCACCTGTGTTCATTGTCCTGCGTATCTGCACCAGACTCTGAAAGGTGAGGCAGGAGATGTGGGACGGGCCCCAGCGGCCTGCTTCAACATCATAGGTCTCTTCATAGCCCGCCCATCTGCCCCTCTCCTGCCAATAGCTCTGCTGGTTTGGGTTCTTCACCGACTCATTCATCTCCACGAATTCCTGACCACAGATAACAATGAACTATTAGTATTCTGTTTCTATAATACATGGGTACACAAACTAGCACAATGAATTTAAAGTATGGATGATTGATTAATAATTGTTTATGTACTATAACATACTATAACATACTATATGTACATACTATACACTGTAAAAAACATAATTTGTTGAATCAACTTAAAATAATTGATTACCATGCAGACTTTGAAAAATGTTAAGTTCAGTCAACTCAAATTTAGTCAACTTGAAATGTTAAGTTGTACTAAGGGAAAACGTAGATATCTGAGTTGACTAAACAAAAATTTGGTTTGTTAAACTTAAAAGCTGGGCTTGTTACCCAGCTGCCTTAAAACTGTAAGTTGAATGAACTCAAATATCTAAGTTGTCACTCAGTATAAATTTTAAGCTGACTAAACTGTTTTGAGTTGACTGAACACAACATTTTTAACGACTTACAAAATTAACAAATTATTTTAAGTTGAATTAACAAATTGTTTTTACAGTGTAGGGTTAAAAGGACTGTTCACCCAAAAAGGTTACATCTCGTCATACTATGGAAGTCAATGGCTTCCAGCAGCTGTTTGATTATCAACATACTTCAAAATATCTTCCTTTGTGTTCAATAGAAGAATGAAACTCATAAAGGTTAAGGAAGTGGTTTAGAGTTAGTTGCTTGTAATATGCAAAATTTACTTCAGTATTATTATATAGTACATGTAACGTGTAACTACACTGACATTAAAAGAGAGTATTACCAAATGTTCTTAATGTGGTAACTTCTAAATCAATTGATTTTATTAAAGTATTCATTTTAACATTTTGCTACAGATCAGATCATGTAATTTTTGAGGGTCAGATCAAGTAAAAATAGATTCTGAAGGTAACAACTGCATGTTACAACTTTGAGATGTCATGCAATATCTTAGTGTCCTTCTTGTTCTACTGGTTGTTATAATTCAAAGCAGAGATGTAGACAATTTAAACATGATGGCTGGACCTCTGGCTGTGACCGTGTGTGTGTATGTGTTTCCTGTTCACTGATGACTGATAAATTAAAGCTCATGTTTACCCTCCAAACACCAGGAGTGAGAGTGGCACATGCCAGAGTGCAAATGTGGAAACTTATCAGTGAGCGTGTCTGTGTGCTTGTCTGTCATATTAATCATATTAGTCATAGTCATATTAGAATCATGGTAAACTGTTCAGAATTGGATGTATGTAAGTATGTTTGCTTACCAGTGTCCTTTATTATTGGTGTTGAAGTTCACATTCAGAGCAGCTGAAAAACAAAAACCTTTTAAAAATCTTAAAATCTTTTTTTAATGTATGTGTTTATTATAAATTTAATACTTTAGATACTACATGCAAAAACAATAATAAAAAAACCATGACCTTTAAAATACATTATTTAAATTACAAACAAAAAAGTTAAATCAAAACCCCAACAATAAACCAAAGGAATTTTGTGCATCTTCATTATTGCACAGAGCACAGAATAGTATTAACATGCAAACAATATTTTGATCTATTGATCTATTATACTATAAAGACATTATTCAGTCATTTAAAAAGTACAGTACTTAAGCTGACTGCTAATGTTCTGTTGTTAAAGGCTTAACATTATGTTGCTGTTGTACCTCTAGAGTGATACATTTAGCTACTAAATCTGGTGTGTGTGTGTCTGTTTTGGGTTAATTTGTGTTGACCCTTGTACATGAGATTTGTGTAAATAAAGTAAATCGAACCATAAATTTTGCTCAATTTGTGTTGTTGTGCTCCACAAGTATGCATACAGGTCATCATTTTTGCTATTTGCATAGTTATATAGCATGCTTTTCGGTATCTAATGTATTTAGGCTTTTGTATTCAAAGTAATTCCATTCAACATCCGATGAATAATAGCATTTTAGTATTAAATTGCAACTATGAATAGAATTTTATAAATATTTCTATACTCTCTATAACAGTAAAACCCAGTTCAAAATTAAATTAAAACATGACAAATATTTAAAACAAAGCACAGCTAAATTGAGAAGCAATAATACTGACAGTAATTGCACTTACCTTAAATATTCAATGACAGCCCCAACTGTTCAAGCAATGTTCTCTGTCACAGACCCTCAGAAAAGTGTGCAGACCTTTATAAACTCTGTGTGCACCTGCAGATATCTGACACACCTCTACACACACTCCCTATACTGTATATACACTATTAAAATGCCTGTGGACACTCATCTAAATACTTTTAGGCACATACAAACTCAAAAGAGTACTTGAAGTACTTAATATCTTAATGTCATTGCATTAAAAAGCTAAATCAAAAAGTATATCAAATATCAAATGATCAGTTATTATACAGAATGATTTTTGTATGCACACACATTCAAAAAAAAGTCGTCAGGTTATATAGAGTAGATGTTGGGTTTTAAATGATAAAGCACCATCATTGCAAAACAAATAGTTTCAAACAAATCAAGTAATTGTTTAAAACAGTGTCTGTTTGTAGAAGCCACTTTCTTTGATATTTTCAAAGTATCTATATAATTTTTGGACCGACTGTATACAGTTGCAGATACATTTGGCTAAACACATTAAAGTATTTAAATGTATCCATATTTCTTTTGTCTTTTTCTTACACACACACAAACACACCCAAGACGATATGTTCTTGAAGTCACCCATAATATTGATGCAGTAAACAGTATGCCTTGATAACTGTGGACTGGTTGGAAAGATCCAACCAGTGTGTGTGTGAGTGTGTGTGTGTGTGTGTTCACTGTATCTTATCACACTGACAGAGAAGGTGTCACCTACACACACTCTGGTGACACTAGTTTCCTCTCACCTTTAACATCTTTATGAAGTAATGCCTGAGGAACATTCTCCTCTTCTCCTCCGCTTCACCTCTTGTCACATATCTTTCTCCATGCAGGCTCACAGGGTCAGGTCATAGCGTCCATTATGATCTGGCTGCATTTATTTGATCAAAATAAAAATAGAAATGTATATGCAAAATCAGGTCCAAATATGCTTTTACAGAATAATAGGTCTTGATAAGACAAGATATAATAGAAGTCTAAATATAAAAATCTTGTTCTCTTATAAATTCTGTACGAGCCAGCTGTACTTTAACACGTCTTGTTCTTGTTATAGACCAGAATATCCTGGTACTTCCAGCCTCACACTAAATCTGAAGCAGAATCTGAAAGAAAATAGAAAAATATCTCAATAGATAACTTTGACAGCTTAAAAGCGTTTATGCAGTGCAGAAAATGTTTTGCCATGCAGGAAAACAACAGTTCTCAAACAACCTTGGATCAAATTTAGCACATAAAGAGCAGAAAAAGAAACTCTGAAATGGGAACAAATGTCTTCTGGTTTTTGTCACGCATTGGCGTTATTGTCTTAACACTAACGACTATGACAGTTCTGTACATAATGGTTACAGATGTTGCATACTGTAAGAGAGCAAAACAGGACCAAAGGTCCCTCTGGGTAAAAGGCCCTTTTGATTTGATTCTCTACCAAAAGACTAAATAGTAACAAACATCACCACAGCACATCACAACATTCTTCAATAATCTGTTTTATGTACAGCTTTGAATTAGAAAATCTTTGCAACCATTTTTTACAGTGTGTTCTGATATCAATAATAATAAAAAAAAATAGATAAAAATATGAAATTCTTGATTTTCACATGATTATTTTATTGTTAATATTATTATTTTTTAAAAAATAACACTAATGACTATGACAGTTCTGTACATAATGGTTACAGATGTTGCACAGATACATACTGTAAGAAAGCAAAACAGGACCAAAGGGCCCACTGGGTAAAAAGCGCTTTCGATACTATTCTCTACCAAAAGACTAAATAGTAACAAACATCACCACAGCACATGTGTTTTTAACATATTTCACTGAAAAAAAGAAAGAAAAAAGGAATTGGCAGAAACAATTATCACTCAGAAATTTCTAGTAATTTTCACAATAACAAATGGAAAATAACACATTGAATTAAACATGAAATTCTGAAGTAGAATGACTGAAATTGTATTTTTTCTTTAAAACATACTTCAATAATCTGTTTTATGTACAGCTCTGAATTAGAAAATCTTTGCAATCATTTTTTAGTGTGTTCTGATATCGGTAAAAATTAAATAAATAGATAAAAATATGATTTTCTTGATTTTTACATTATTATTTTATTGTTAATATTTATTATTATTTTTAAAATATAAGTAACCACGTCTATTTTATGTAAGAAAACTGAATCAAACCCTTTTAGTGCAACATTGCTTTTATAATGTGTGAAATTATGGGTTAAGGCATGTTGTTCTGCGTCATAGCTGATTTTCTTGAACACGCTATGGAAATTACCGCAAACTTGACAGCTTCTTGTTCTGAGTGAGTTCTCTGATTTGTTCCCATGTTTTCTCTGAAGATTTGTGGTGTCTTGTTATTCTCTGTCCATGAAAATGATCCTCCTTGGGATAAGAATGTGGTATATTTCCTTTCCCATTTCCTTTGTTGTGTTTGGATAGTTCTGCGAATTACAGTAATATGGTGAATGATGGCATGCAATTCGTCATTCCTTCAGTAGTTGTTTCCGAGTACTCTGTAAGGTTTGTTGACCCTGTTGGTTTTCGCAGTGGTTCCCAGACACAGATTGTCAGGAGTGAGGCCATCTGACTCCATTTGTGGTTGAAACCCCATGATTTGATGATATTTCACACAACATTAACCAAAACCATAGGACAGCTTTAGGAATATGTGCATGTCTTTCCATAAACTAAAAATCAAACCAAAACCAAGCATCATTTATTTTAAAGAAAGATGGAACAAGTTTCTCAAATAAAATATCTCACAGAAACAAATCTAGGTCTCTGATAAGTTCTTGGTCCTCATTGTTCACTATAATGCTGTGAACTGAAGAGATTTTTGTAGTAATCTTATGAAATATGCTTGTCTAATTTGTACTATTTTTAATTGTGTTTCAGGTCCCTCTGTAAGTCATTGTGAAGAGGGTCAACCTTGCATCTAGCAGGTTGACATGGGTGGTCCCTCTATCCCTCCAGGCATAGCATCTTACAAAGCCAGCAGGCATTGGTTGCATCTGACACCATGGTTTGAGGTGGTAGTTTTAGTGTCTTGTGAAAACTACTAGACTAGGGGTGTGTATTGTAAATACATAATTTAGTTTTAGTTAAGTAGTGAATTATCCAACCATACTTTTGATAATGAAGACACTTAGAACTTCCCAGAGCTTCCCAAGCCTGCTCCTACAAGTTTCTCACACTGCCACCCCAGAGGTTCCTACCACAGGCGTCCGGCCCCAGAGATCCATGTCACGGATACATCAAAAGTTTCAGCTCTGGCCACAGACCTCCCTTTCTCAGCTGCTTTGGTCTCAGAAAGCTTGTCAGGGCTTTTCCAGAATTCCCTGTGAACGGTTCCTGACATGAAAGTACCAGGATGCCCAATTCAGAGCATTGCTGGTCCTAGAGGCCGTTCATACCGGTGCTTCAAAGCATCCTGCCATGGGCAACTGGGTCTGAAAATCACTGTGAAGTGAGTTAACTGATGCTGTTGCTCCAGAGGTCAGGGGGGTCTTAGTCATAGGCACCATAGAGGTTACCTAACAGAGTTTCCTGCAGAGTATAGCGCCAACCTTGATCAAACTCACCTGCCAGTAACTTGCTAGCAGGGGTCACCTTACTCGGTCTTGGAGAACCGGTGTCTAGGAGACCCTGCGTTCCATTCGGAAGGGCTCATCCCCTAATCCCTTTAAAGGGTTTATCCTCCGAAATGAGAGCTTTGAAGGGTTGAAGGGTGTAGGAGAACAAACAATTGTTTCTTGAAGTGCCCTTCTGCTTCATCATCCCGTGAACACACAGAGGCGCCGTCATCACTGAAAGAATCAGCGCAAAGGATCATGGCGTCCCAAAATGTCCATCAGTTGTACCCTTCGAAATCCTTCATCCCGAAGGGCCCTTTGAAGTGGCCAGTTTTGAGCACTTCGGTTTGGAACAACCCTTCAATATGGCGACAATGATTGTATTCACTCCAAAGTGCCCTTTGGAGGGCGATATATCCCATTTGGAACACACCGAGAGTTTAGCTCCATCCCTAATTAAACACACCTGGCGTTAAACACATTAGGTGTATTAGAAACTGAGATTTTCTTATTATTGGGAGATGAGAGGGTCTGTATTACTTAGTATTGGAGTAATGGTCAACTTGGATTGGTGTACCTTGATAACCAATAACATTACAGCCTTTACATCACCGAATTTCAGAGTTGTGTGACACTTAATCGCTGTAAGCTGAATCCCACCTGTTGCAAAAAGTCAGTGACTTCTCTTATAAAAAGGCACATTTTTGTGTGTAAACTCTAAAAATAGTTCAGTCAAAAGGTATTGTTTAGTGTAAAACATGTTGAAAATTAGCCGATAGGCGGTCGATTCATTAAATGACATACTGTTTCCCTCTAAGCTGTTTATTCAGTGATTATCCTCGACTGACATCCATAAAAAAGGCCTCTGGTCTACTTTCCCAAACCGGAAGTGTTAGCTTTAGCCGTTATGCTTTTTTGGCTAAAGGTTGCAGGCTTGCCTTCTATTGGCTTTGCTAGAAACTTCCAGGCAGGTGTGTTGAGGCAAGTTGGAGCTAAACTCTGCAGGACACCGGCCCCAAAGCCACTAGAAGGCAGAAGGCAAGCCTGCAACCATTAGCTAAAAAAGTGTAACGGCTAATGCTAATGCTTCCAGTCTGGCAGTATGTAGGAAAGGAGACCAAAGGCTGTTTTTTTTAATGGATGTCAACTTAGGAGAGGCTTTACTACACTGAACAGCTTTTTAGGGGAAACGGCTTATCATTTAATGAATTGACAGCCTAATTGCTGCTAATTGTCAACATGTTTTACACTAAACAATACTTTCAGATTGATCTATTTTTAGAGTTTACCACAAAAAAAATGCTGTTTCATAAAAGAAGTCACTGACTTTTTGTGACAGGTGGGATTCAGGTTACGGCACTTCTCATTCATTCCTATGGTATCCGTAAAGGGCGACTGAGTGTCGCACAACTCTGACTGAAATTCAGTGACGTCAAGGCTGTAAAGTGATTGGATATTAAGAGACACATGATCCAATTTAGCCGTTACGCTTTCTCCAATAGTAAGTAATACAGACCCTCTCATCTCCCTATAGTAAGAAAATCTCCAACTGGCCCTTCAGGACCAAGTTTGGTGACCCCTGCTTTCTAGTGATCCTGAAAACCTTGATTAGCTTGTTCAGGTGTGATTGATTAGGGTTGGAGCTAAACTCTGCAGAAAAGTGGACCCTGAAGGCCAGAGTTGAGAACCCTGGGGGTACAGGGTTTATAGAGCTACCCAGGTCCCATAGCTTCTTACTCCGGTCCGAGGTTTCCTGTTGCAACTCAGTTCCAGAGTTCTGTGTCATAGCAGCTCCAGTTGCAAAACTTCCCAGGGTTTCCTGACATTACTGACTGGGTCACACTGATGGCCATCATGTCTGCCACAAAGGATCCTCTCATGATGGTGCAGAGATTCATGTCGCACTGCCAAAAAAGTCACACCCAAGGCCGTCCCTGTGTTTCCTGTCATAGCCTCAGCCAGAGTTTTGTGTCCAAGGCTGCTCCAGTCCCAGAGTTCCTCTCTCAGCCTCCCTGGTCTCAGAGGCTCCTGCTAAAGCTGTTTCTGCCTTAACTACATCAGAGGATCATCTGACAGCTCTAGTGTTTCTTGTCACTGGTGTGATTCCTCCATAAATATATTACACCTGTGTGCCACATAAAAAAACACAATGTTTGTGAAAATAAACACAAAATTTGTTGTTTTAATCAGGAAAGCAATCTATTAAGCTGGATATTAACTATTCCCATTATGTTTACGTTTTTATGTATCACTTTTTTTAAACGGTCAAATGTGTATAATTTGAGTAGGTAATAAAGCCAGGTAAGTTAAGAAGATCAGATACACAATTGTTTTGCAGGCTTTTCTGGTTACACTTTTTTTTAAGGTGTCCTTGTTACAGTGTCATTTATAAATTTAAGTACAGAGTAATATTAATTAACTATGTGTACTTACTATATGGTTAGGGTTAGGATCAGGGTTTAGCTTAGGGTTACTTGCATGTAATTATGCATAATTAATTGTTATTATAATAGTAAGTACATGTAACGCGTAACAAGGACATCTTAAAATAAAGTGTTACCGCTTTTCTAATGCTTGATGGAAATACCAGTATTAACTAAGCAAATGTTTAATTACCAAAATAGTATTTAATTATACTATGAATGTAAAGGATAGTGGGATATCATAGGCAGCGAAAGATACATCTATGCTGCCTCAGGAACCATTCAAATAAAGGTATTAGACAGATGGCTAAGTAGAAATTACTTGACAGGAATTTGAGTTACTATAAAATCAATATCTAACAAGATGAAAAATATTTATTAAATATCTTTCATCTGTTTTATATTTCAACTGCAATAACATTGTGAACTTTTATAAAAATTTGGAGTACTATAGACTGCCAGAAGTTATAACAAATCAAGTAGAAGAGTGCAAAAAAAACTGAGGAGCTAAAGGCGTTTGTGGTTGGCCAAACTGAACCGGGATTTTCCGGGCAAGAATCTTGACAACATTCGTGTTTGTTCTTTTCATTTCTAGTCAGGCAGGTGAAATATTAGGCTAATACCTTAACTAATACTGCTCAAACGTGTCTTTACCAGTGTTGGGGAAAGTTACTTTTAAAAATAATGCGTTATAATATTGCGTTACTCCCTATAAAGTAACTAATTATGTTACTTAGTTACTTTTTTTGGAAAGTAATGCATTACGTTTTGCGTTACTTTTTTAATCTGGGCAGGGCTTGCTTGTTTGTTTTTAATATAAAAAGTTCTGTTCTTGGCAAATGTAAAAGCCTTTTCACACCAAAAGCCTCAGGCTTTAAGAAAAGTAAATTCACGTCTGTACAGTAGACTGCAGAAAAAAAGTCAACTCTTCAGCAATAAAAAAAAAGGAAAACAAATGTTAGATTATCTTGAGTAATTTTTGCTTATTAGTATGGTTGAATTGGATCATCGAAGGTCGGCAGCAAAGACATCGGTTAATAAAATGGGATTAAATGCATAAAGGATATTTGTGTTGTTTAACATATATTTAATTATTGCAGGTTTGCGTCATATTCTGAGTTGAATTTCACTGTTTTTATTCATTTTGAGGAATACTGAAAAGTAACTGGCGTTACTTATTTAAAAAAAAGTAACTCAGATATTTTCTTGTCAATTAAAAAAAGTAATGCGTTACTTTACTAGTTACTTGGAAAAAGTTATAATATTACATAACTCATGTTACTTGTAATGTGTTACCCCCAACACTGACCTTTACCACCTATTAACTTTAGTTTGTCAAAATGTTGCACCCTTTTCCTGCTTACTAAGCCCTTCTCTATATGATTTAGCAGCTTCCACACGTTTTTCCCCAGTGGTTTAGCATAAATTAGCAGAACAACCTATTAAGTAGTTCATTAAACACGCAATCCATGCTGTTGTTTACATCTGAGTATGGCCAATATGGCCGCGCATCCGGGTAACTGACCAAATTGTAACGTAAGTGCAAACCCTCTATTAACTATTAAAAGCATATTTATAAAAAAAAATTAGGCAGTGTTATAGGCATGAGTCACGACTGTCAGATCAGGCACAGTATACTTAGGCAAATTGGGACGCAGCACGTATTTACCAAAATATCCTACATTTTAAGGAACTTAAATAATTTAAATTTTGGAGCTGTCCGGATGGATTTCGCCGGAAAATCCAGACATACGTCATTGTTTTCTGCAAGACTCAAGATTTTTTAAACAAGTGTCCAAACTACTTTGTGGGCAGGTGTACATTCTGGAAAACAGATCCTCACCTGAACTCTAACACGTCTATATAGTTTGCGCGCTCCCTCTAGCGGAGAATCTTAGTCCTTAAGCTTGAGGATTTGGCAGACTGGAGTATGTGTGTGAGCTCACGACCCTCCCACCTCAAAGAGTATGTTTCATGTTGCATTGTTACAGTTTAATGTTTCATGAAAGCCTAATGCGTTCACATGATTTATGAGCCTCTTAAAATGTTGCTGCAATTATCAAACTTAGATACTTTATACTGAGTGCATTGTTTACCCCACAAAAGCCACATTACAAATCTACAAGTACAAATTATAACAAAAAGTTTACAGCTAATTTAGATTATGATTTAGATACTATAAATGTAGAAATAAGGATGTTTTTGTCTCACACCAACGTGAAAACTCAATGTTACGTGACGTGTGAATTTGTTTTGTTTTAATGTACTTATTTATTGTGTCTCTGTAAGTTGGATGCGGATGGGAGGGGAAAACTCAGAACTGACATATGAGAAAGAGTGAGTGTAAGAGAGAGAGGGAGAGGGAGAGGAGGTGAATCTCTTTTCAATGCTGTATCAGTGGACAAGCGCACTTGCACAGACTGCAGTTGCGACTCATACATGAAGAGACTCTTCACACCACAACCATCAAAAGAATTTATCTGGAAAAACCGCACTCAAGTCCACGATTGCTCAATAATGCTGCACGTTTATTTGTGAAAGTTAAGCGGAAACGCATGAGGATCAGAACTATGAGGAACTATGATGCTGAATTTATTATTTCAGAGCACATGTAAAGAGTGAATAATCCATCCGCAGTCTACTTCATCCAGGACGCCCTTCATCCAGCATGCTCACTGTGACAGTAGTGTTTCTTCTCGTGGTGAGTACACAGTCTTCAACTCAGTTTGCAGCTCTAGTACTTTTTCTTGCTCTTGTCACACTTTTCTTGCTTTTGGTACATCATTGATATAGTCACTGTAAATTAAAAATTCATTCTAATGTTCTAATTGTGTCTTATGTGGAAATTGTTTAAGATTAGTATTGCAATGATCAATTCCTTTTGTATTTTGTTATAATATATAATCATAATGTACAATTAGATGCATTTTCTCATGAATAATTAAAATCAGTTATAATACATTATACTTATCTATTCATGCATCTTTAAAGAGTTTAATGCCTTACGCCACATGATCAGCACACATGTCATGTGTTATAATGCATTCAGTTCGTTAAAGGGAACAATGTAGATATGTAATGCTTTATAAGTGTTTAAGGAAACACTATGAAGTGTATAATAAGGCATTATGAGCACTTTTATTATATAATGCATCATACAATGAGGTTTCAACTTTTATTCTTTTTGTATATGTTGAATAACCCTGATTATCTCGTCACGCCCACTTTGACAGACAGCACATTGTGTTCTTTCACTTGTCTTACCAGCTAAAATTGTAGTTATTTATAAGGCTAATTGTTACTTAGTTCATGTGGATGGGTTGAATGAGGGGTGTATGTGTGTGTTATTGAAGCAAAAGCAGTATAATGGTAGATAATAGACATAAAGTACATCACATGACTGCAGGCACATTTGTGAGCTTACCTGCTTTATTTTTTATGTTAGTACCAATTTTATAATAGAAACATGCGTTGAGGTCACATGCCTTGTCTTGTTTCTGAACTGAAGTTGGAGCTACACCCATCTGAACAGCATGATGGGTGTGTGGGCAATAACTACTGTATGTCGCAGTCAGCGTGTGTGCCCTTAATTAGTGTCATTTTACAGCTAGCCAAACTACTGTATGTTTTTCTTGGCACAACAGCTGATTTTCTGGATGTTTTGGTACTTGCATAGAAAAAAAGTACATGTAGACATACTAGGAGAAAACAAATAAGAATCTGGTTGTTCAATGTTTAGTCGGTTGGCACACCCACTAGAGACTGCTGTGTCAGAAACTCAACATATCATGCAAGTTTTATATGACATGAAACATTAATTTGTTTTTCTGTCTTAGACGCACATGCACAGATTTTGCAGTTAATGACAAAAATGCCCTTGCAAAAGTTACATCCACATGCAAGGGTATTCTGCATGGTTGCTATTAAGTGGTTGCTTACTGGCCCAACTTGAAAGATTCTTTGTGAGATTCTCATCCCTAAATATAACTCAGATCCTTCAAAAACAAACAAACTTTTTCTTTTGGTCAAAGATTGTGAAAATGTAACAATGGTGGCACTAGTTTGAGAAATTTTCCCAAAATGTGTTTGGAACTTGCCCTATATTTCATTATGCGAAATCTCATAACTTTTTATGATGAGGTTCTAAAGGTTTTACAGACAAGAAGAAAATTAAAAGAAAAAATGGGCGCTTACACCGTTGAACAATCTCCTTTCTGCTCAGTGCTTCTGGAAAACCCTGTAAATCATATAGCATTACAATACAAACCAAAGCAATTGAGAGCGAAAGAGCTCCATTAGCTCCAGTATCCTCATTAGCGAGAGTCAGCTTTGCCAGAACAGTAGACGGCTTTGAAATGTTGACATGTGCCAGCAAGCTATAAGGGTTAAGAGTTAAGTGCATTCAAGCATACAAACAGCAGCTCTCAACATCAGGCTGACTTTGTGACAGACAGAGTGAGAGGGAGAAACATTCTGCAGAATTGACAATTATATTCGCATGATATGCGTATCATGTTTTTGCCAATATTCTTTGGTTATTTAGTATGTGCAGTATGTGTCATGACAACTCCCTATAAATCACTTAAGTGATAAAATGCTGTGAGTGTTAGTTCGGACTGCAGGTTCTCAGTAAAATAAAAGAGAACTTTGGCATACTTGTCATTCCTGTTCCTATCTACACCTGTACCTTTTTCAGAAACATCACTATTATTATTGCTCGCCTCATACTTAGGGTTAGAAAACTTTGGAGCAGAACTTTGTGCACCATTTGTGCTACAGACATGAAACCTAAAATCAAGTGTTATTACTTTTCTATACGAGCACACTTGTATTTTTTACTAGGTAAAAAAAGCTTCGGCTTTATAGAAACCGTGTTACACTACAGTTCAAAAGAAGTGCCAGTAAAGAAATTTATAATGTTACAAAAGAGTTCTATTTCAAATAACTGCCATGCTTTTGAACTTTCTGTTTATTAAATAGGTTAATCCTTAAAAAATGTATCATGGTTTCCAATAAAATATTAAGCAGAACTGTTGTCAACATTGGTTATAAAAAGAACCATTATTGATAACTGAGCACCAATAACAAATGATAGTTTGATCGTGTGACACTGAAGACTGGAGTAATGATGCTAAAAATTCAGCTTTGCATCACAGGAATAAATTTCATTTTAAAAATATATTTAAATAGAAAACAGTTCTTTTGAATTTTAATAATAATTCACAATATTTCAGTACTAATGTATTTTTGTTTAAATGTAGCCTTAGTGAGCATAAGAGACTTTTTTTCAAGAATTTCATTAAAATCATTAAGATTTTCCAAACTTTTTCGTTAGTGTATATTTATAAAATTTATATTAACACTTTATAATAATATTAATTATATGAATAATTTATATTTTGTGTATTTAACAGTGTTGGAAAAAGTTACTTTTAAAAGTAATCCGTTACAATATTGCGTTACTCCCTAAAAAGTAACAAATTATGTTACTTAGTAACTTTTTTTTGGAAAGTAATGCATTACGCTACCTTTTTAAATCTGGGCAGGGCTTGCTTGTTTTTTAATATAAAAAGTTCTGTTTTTGGCAAATGTAAAAGCCCTTTCACACCAAAAGCCTCAGGCTGAAGAAAAAAATAAATTAATGTCTGTACAGTAGAATAAAGAAGAAGAAAGTTCAACACTCTTCAGCAATAAAAAAAATAAAATAAAAACAAATGTTTGTTTATCTTTAGTAATTATTGCTAATTAGTATGGTTAAATTGAATCATACGTGAAGCTATTTGTATAACTTAACATAATTATGTTAAATTTGCATTGTATTCTAAATTGCATTTCATTGTTTTTATTCATTTTGAGGAATACTGAATCTGTTTTTTTTTTTGTGAGTGAGATGAATTAATGCGTGTTCGCTTTTATTCTAAAATTCCCGATTTCTCTCAACATGGGAACAGGTGAGCTTTCAGTCAATGAATGGGTGGGAAAAAGTAACTGGCGTCACTTATTTGGAAAAGTAGCTCGGATATTTTCTTGTAAATTAAAAAGTAATATGTTACTTTACTAGTTACTTGAAAAAAGTAATCTGATTACGTAACTCACATTACATGTAATGTGTTACCCCCAACACTGGTATTTACTAATCATGCCCATATAATAAATACATTTTTATAATAAAAAAATAAGAAAGAGGAAAAAACGCCACACGCAAACTGTCTCTTGAGTTTGAGGGTTTAAAATTAGCAATTGCTAATTAGCAATTGCATAGCAAAGTGCCAAAAACCACTTTGCAAGGCAAGCAGCACTTTAGAAAATGTAAAAGTAAAACAGTTTGACAGTTTATGAACACCAAACAAATGTTGCTGATGAATGCATGTCATTAGAAGTTCTTAGAAGTATGATTAATGAAAGTCGACATGTTCTGAAACGTTCCGCTGACTTTTTCGCTGCTGATTGTATCTACTTCAACAGCACTGCAGAAGCTTGGCCTCCTGTCAGGATAAATGTGACTACAAACAGGTTCTATGACATGCATCGTTGTTTATGACCCTTCACACATTTTTAAAACCAATGAACCTCATAATTGCGCACAAATTCTGTGTGGCCAGATCTGTTTGAGTCATGGGTTGCTGAACTTTTGGGGGTTGTTGAACTTTACCTGAGTTGGAATGCTCCTGTAGGGGTGTGTTTGTGTTTTTATGTCAGTGAGGAGGAGGAGGAGGAGATTGCCCCATGCCAGGGGGTAATGTGAGGGACAGGTAGAAACGAAGGGAATGTTAATTTGCGCTTTCCCAACCTCCTCTATCTTCTTCTCACTCAGCTCTGTCACTACTCCAGCTGACTCAAAACGCCTTGAGGGAATCATCTAATCTGTCTTTCTTTCACTCTTTATCTCTGCCTTTCTTTTACTCTTTATCTCTTTTAAACGTCATTCCTTACACCTGTGTCAAACGTTGTTATTCTGACAGCCGCGCACTCAGCCAATCAGCTTTTGCCATTCATGTTACACCCTCACACATCAGACATGCAACAGCTTCTTCAGTATGAGGCTTATGCCGCTTTTAAGTTACGCTGGGGGAAAAAAAAACCAGATTTATGGGATGTGCACCTAAATGGCATGAGTGTTATATTTAGAAGTAGTAAACAATCATAACTCATCATTAGAAAAATAAATGTATTCCTGAATTTTTTATGCATAATAACTATTAAACACTGAATGAGAAGTATAATGTGTGAAAATTAGATAAAAAATAATAAAGTCACACTTGGACAGAAAGTTGCAATTGTTGTTAATAAAGAAAACCACATTGTGAGATATAAAGTCACAATTATAATAATTAAAGATTCTTTTTTTACACTGAGGCAAAAAACACTTTCATTGAATTTAAATCTATAATTTACATGATTTTTTTTATTTTACAAAATCATTTTACAGATCTTTGAAATTTGTTCTGCTCCTGTAAGAATGAGACCTGTAATGCACAACTTTCATTTTTTTTTTACTGCACAGAACCCTTCCTATATTTATCAGTAAAACTTTTTAACTTTTTTTTTTAGCCAAAATCACACAATCATGTTGCAATTTTTAATTATAGTACTTCCAAGAATGGTTACCAGTCAAATGTTTTTGAACAGTAGGATTTTTAATGTTTTTAAAGAAGTCTCTTCTGCTCACCAAGCCTGCATTTATTTGATTCAAAATACAGCAAAAGCAGTAATATTGTGAAATATTTTTTACTATTACAAATTACTGCCTTCTATTTAAATATATTAAAAAATGTAATTTATTCCTGTGATCAAAGCTAAATTTTTTAGCATCATTACTCTAGTCTTCGGTGTCACAAGATCCTTCAGAAATCATTCTAATATGATTTGCTGTTCAAGAAACTTAATTTTTAGTCATTAAAAAAATAGCAAGGATGCTTTAAATTGACCAAAAGAGATGATAAAGACATTTATAATGTCACAAAAGATTTCTATTCTCTAAAAATTCAAATCAGAACATTAGAATGATTTCTGAAGAATCATGTGACTGGAATAATGATGCTAAAAATTCAGCTTTGAAATCACAGGAATAAAATACATTTTAAAATATATTCAAATAGAAAACAGTTATTTTAAATTAAAAAATATTTTACAGTTTTACTGTTTTTGCTGTACTTTGAATCAAATAAATGCAGGCGTGTGAGCAAAAGAGACTTCTTTAAAAAAATCTTAATGTTCAAAAACTGGTAGTGTATGAGAAACAAAAATTGCAATTGTGAGAATTGAAGTTACAATTAAAAGATACAAAGTCACAGTTATCTTGTTTTTTACTCTGAGACCAAAACAAGTATTTACATTTGAGCAGTTTTATGTATGATTAGAACAGAAGTGTAATTTGCTCACATTTTACGTATGAGGCAAATGGACATTCTTTCATTTTGCCGCAGTTTATGAGCAAGAAAAGTACATTTTCCATGCCAATATTGTTTAAACTAAAATTAAATGTACATCATGTTGTAGTAGTGATTTTTACATTTTATTATAAATTAGGACTTCCAATGACTAGCAGGCATCATAAATTATTGTTGTTTTACCTTGTGAACGTAAATAAAAATCATTGGACAAGAGGCATGTGGTGAAACACAGAATACCCCTGTTCAGCTGCCATATTTAGGCTGTACCTGTCAGTCATTCAGTTAGATAGGTGTTCAAATGAAAGGTTGCTGTCAGAGAACTGAATTCAGGTTAAACGTACCGTGAAGATTTACTGCATATTCAGATACAGTCTGGTAAAGCGCATTTATTCTTCTTTAGCTCTCTGATCTCTCCAAAGCAATGCTGTTGATAGGCATCATCAGACATTATCAGGACTAAATAATGTAACAAGTCTTACTACACAAATAGTATTTTTGGCTCTAAGTCTGTGTGGGAAGTTGTCTGTTTCTGGGATTGCATCCCCTGGAGACAGTCTCAACCAAAGCCAAGACATGGGAGTGGGAAAAGTCTGAACGGTCAGTGGTTTCACGTCTGTGTCTGCAGGCTTCTTCAAAATGTTTCCCTAAATATGACTTCATTGCTTTATTTCTCCCAGCTGTAATGTTATGTTAGCTCACAATGCTGAAGCTTCACTAACTATCCACACAACAGTGTTAACACTTAAAGTCATTTCTGTGCCACTCGCAGCAACAAAAGTGTTTTCCAAACAATCTTAGTGGCCCTACTATTGTTCAGACAAACAGGAAATCCCACCTCAAACAAATACCATTGGTTGATTTAAAAGCTGACATTTAAAGAAATAGTACCATAGTGTTTTATTCTTTAAGACTAACTTAAGTGTTGGGTTGGGGTTTTATTCCCTATTTTTTGTATTTCCTATTGAGGCAGGAATTTGGTGTATCAAAGGGATTGTTCCATTTAAAAATTAGCCAATAAACTTTGCTATAGCCGTGTAATATAAAATATATAATCAGAGATGGCAAAAGTACACACATCCTTCATTTAAGTAGAAGTACAGATACTCATGTGTAAAAATACTCTGGTAAAAGTAGAAGTACTGACTACACTTTTTTACTCAAGTTAAAGTAAAGAAGTATGAGCTCTGACATGTACTTAAGTAAAATGTACCCATTACTACTGCCTGTTTTAGTGTCACGCTGGTAACTGGACCTCCCGTCATATGGACACATTAATACAAAATAACGTATATTTTTAAAATTTTGCTAGCTAATGAATGTATCAAGGCTGAACAACCACTATGTAGAACAGGGCAGGACTGGGCCAAAATTTCAGGCTGGGAAATCTCACACACATCCAGGCCATCCCATTCACCGACAACAAATTCTGAAACCACAGAAAACCCTATTTTTTGTGTGGCCATCACATTTAAAAAAGGTTTAAAAAAACCTTAGGCTGGGGCCGTGCAAAATAATTAAAGGCTCTCTCTTGAACTGCACCTTCATTTTCATTTTCAGTCTCTTCATTTTCCATGATATCTCTCTGCATCTCACTGTGTGTGTTTACTTTTTTCACTAGTTTTCTTGTACCTGTCCATTTTCCCATCAGCCATCTACTGCTATGAACAGAAATGTCTCCACCTTCTTGCAAAACAACCACCTCATTGTATTTGGTTTGCAATAACATAAGTTTATTTTAGGTCAGTTTAAAGGATCACATTATGACCATGTGTTGTTTTATCTTAAAATTACTTGAATACTATAGATTTAATAAAACTACATTTTCTAAATTGCCCAAATGTCAAAATTAGTACAATAATAATTATTCACCATGACAATATCTTTACAGAAAATAAATCTAATACTGAACCTGTTATTGCATTATCATGAGCCATATTTTTCTCTCAAAAGTAACCATGTTTTTTTTTTTTTTTGACAGATTAATTTACAACCATAAATTTACTACAAATTTCATGGTTGGTCTGTGGTTAGTGTAGCAAAACCATGGTTAATTTGTGGTTACCATGACTCAACTATAGTAACCATGGTTTTTTGTTTTAATTGTTTAATTGTTGTGTTGTTATCTGCCCTAGCTTACTCTAAACGTACTTACTCTAAACGATGTCTTATATATTTGTTTACTAAATTACTATTGTAACTTTACAGTAGATAATGATGTTCTGTAGCATACAGTATTTTGAGTGATGATAGTAATTAATTTAGTTTAGTTTACAGTAGCTATTATTAATCCTCTGGCTACTGCTAAGAGTCGCTAGCGCTTAGTTAAGTAAACAAAGACAAAACTACAGTAGCCTATTTACAGATGAAACTAACCTGCACTTGAAGTCCTGAACATGTCAGTAGTTTTGCCCTTCTGATCCACACCATTCTTGACTCACTCGCATAGATTACTCCGATAGAAATGTTTGGCGGAGACGCGGAGCGTTTAGTGAAACTTCTGTGAAATTTCATAGGCAAAGTAGATCCACTGTCCATTGTCAAAGCGATTCATTAAGCACAATTGGTAAACCCAGTGAACTGTGTGTTTAAATTTCAACAAACTTGATAATGTAATAATAATGTAATAACAGTTAAACTGTCTCATTGAAAAAGTAAAATGTCTAAGTTTAAAAAGTCACACTTTGAGATGTAAAGACAAAAATGTTACCGTTACAAGATAAAGTCACATTATGAAATCATAACTGTGAGATGTGAAGTTGCAATAATGTGAAAAAGTTATGAGAACTTAAGTTACAACTGCACAGCTATAGATACATTTGTAATGTTTTACTCTGAGACAGTAACAGGTAGGCTATGGAAGCCTGTTTCCGCCACTGAATAAAAAATTGAAAAAGATAATTCTGACTTTTTATCTCATAATTCTGACTTTTTTTCCTAGAGTTAGAGTTTCTCAGAGTTAACCTCTATTTTTTCTCAGAATTATTAGTTTTTATCCCACAGTTGTGATTTTTTTTCTTGGAATTGTGAGTTTTTACATTTCAGAGAAAAAGTCAGGATTGTAAGATATATACTCGCAATTGCAAGAAAAAAAGTCAGAAATGTGTTTATTTCTTGCAAATGTGAGTGTCACGTGTTCTTTGGGTTTTGATTTTGTTTCTCGTTGTGTTCCTGTCTCTTGATTCAGTTCCTCATTTGTTTCCATGGTTTTTGGTAGCTGCACACCTGTTTCTGTTCTCCTTAATCACCCCTCTAGTATTTAAGTCCTTGTTTCTCCCTTGGTTGGTTTGTCTGCTATCATTTGTATCAACGTGTTGTGTTAGCCCAGCTCTTTGATTTCTTGTATTTCATTTTGTGGATTATAATAAAGACTTCTTTTGGATACACTTGCTCCTTTCAGCATCCGTGACAAGATAGCACACCTGAAGTATATGAGCTGGGCTGAGGAATATCTTTTCCAAATTCAGTCAAGATGGCCGGCCTTTGGAGCGGTATGTGGAGGAGTTTGTTGAATTCTCCCATCTGGTGGGTTGGAGTGATTGTATGCTCAGTGTTTGTGTCCAGATGGGACTGGATGCGGGAGTTATTCGGTTCCTGTCCTCTGATCATTGTTTTCCCTTCGTGGAATCCATTAATCTAATTCTCTGACTCAATGGTTCTGATTGTATTGTTGAGGAGGTCCCTCATCCTGTCCCATCACGTGAACTACAGAGCACTCCAACTCACCCCAAACCTGCTGCCAAACCCTCCACACACATTAACATCGGGATCGTCTCCATTACTCCAGAGGCCACTCACACTCCAGTGAAACATTCCTTACCAGAGGCCGCTCCAGAGTCCGCTCCAGTGCGCCTCCCGGACATTATGGATATTGCACTTCCTCCAGAGTTCTCAGCCCCTATCCTCTCTCCTGTGTCTCCTACGTCTCTGACGGTCCTGTCCAGCCCGCCTCCCGGGACTCATAGATATTGCACTTCCTCTGGAGTTCTCAGCCCCTATCCTCTCTCCTGTGTCTCCTATGTCTCTGCCGGTCCCGTCCAGCCTGCCTGAGTCTCCCATGTCTCCACTGGTCCCGTGCAGGCCTCCTAAGTCTCCTACGTCTCCTATGTCTCCGCTGGTTCCGTCCAGTCCTCCAGTGGCCGTGCCTCCAGAGCGCCATCCAGAGCTTCTAATTTTCCCCAAGAAATTTTTGTTTGGGGGTGGCAGATGCCTGAACTGTCTGATCCGCCATGGCTCCCCGAACTGCCTCCTCCGCCATGGCATCCTGAACTGTCTGCTCTGCCATGGCTCCTCGAGTTCCCTGATCCGCCCTGAAGGCCGTCCTTGTCTCTGCCCTGTGTCTGCCCTGCACCAGCCTCCAGGGTGCCCGCCCCCCCTACACGGTGGAACTGTTACGGCGTGAGACTCGCCTTCCGGGTGGGGGGAGTTATGTCACGTGTTCTTTGGGTTTTGGTTTGGTTTCTCCTTGTGTTCCTGTTCCATGGTTTTTGATTAGTTGCACACCTTTTGTCCGTTCTCCTCTAGTATTTAAGTCCTTGTTTCTCTCCTGGTTGGTTTGTCTGCTATCATTTGTATCAACGTGTTGTTATCCCAGCTCCTTGATTTCTTGTATTTCAGTTTGTGGATTATAATAAAGACTTTTGGATACTCTTGCACCTTGCTTCTTCCCGCAACCGTGACAGTGAGCTTATATCTCGCAATTCTGAGAATAAGTCATGATTGCTAGTTTATATCTCACAATTCTGACTTTATAACTTGCGATCGTGAGTATATATCACACAGTTTTGAGAAAAAAGGGTCAGAATTGCAAGATACAAACTCACATTTGCAAGAAAAAAGTTAGAATTATGACTTTTCGCAAATTGTGAGTATATATTATTTGCAATTACAACTTTATATCTCACAATTCTAAGAAAATTTGGCTTACATTTGTGAGAAAAAAGTCAGAATTGTGACTATTTCTCCCAATTGTGAGTTTATATCACGCAGTTCTGAGGAAAGAAGTCAGAATTGCTAGTTTATATCTCGCAATTCTGACTTAATTTCTCTGAATTGCTTCTTTATAACTCGCAGCTGAAATGGGCCTCCATAAACAGGCTTCCATAGAATTTAAATTTGTAATTTACATAAGAACATTTTATGAATGTTCACATACCCTTTGCTTTTCTTTTTGCTCCGCTAGTGGAAAAATAAGTTGTTTTTAAATTTTATTTCAGCCAAAAACACAAGACACAATTTTTTTTAAACTTAAGTACAAAGTGGGGGCTTTTAAAAAATGACATTGAGACGAAAATGCTTGAAACTGTGAGATATTACGTTGCAGTATCTCACAAAAGAAACATTTTAAACTTGAATCTGATGTGTAACCTGCAGAATTTTGCTGTACAAAGGTAAATGTTACCCCACCTTTGGTGAAAGGGACATCCTCATTCTATAGAGCATTTGATTGGACATAAAAAGTGCAAGAGATATTATTAGTATCAGTAGATTTTAAATGTTTATATTTCTGTGTTTTCTCAAATTGTCTTTATTAAAGTCTTGATGAAACTGAAGTAATGGCAGATCTTTTCCTTCATATTGTGATGTACATCTGAGTGGAAATGTTTAAAAATGAAACATGCATTGTTCATTCATGTTACATTTTTATTTTCATGCTGACTTTTTATTTGCTCCCTCTTTCTCTACAGGGCAAAGTCTTGTCTACACAGAGCTCATGTCCTTCAAGGGCATTCACCACCAGTGGGGAGTGCTGCAAACAATGCCAACCCGGGGAAGGGATGGTGAAGCCCTGCGGAGCGACACAGACAGTGTGTGAACCATGTCTTGACAGTGAGTATCCACAGAGATGTTGGCTGCAGCGTTGCTAAAATGAAGCAGCTGCCTTATTTAAAATGCCATTTCCTGTGCTGAACTCTCACTTGAGGGGAGGCAGAGGGCTTTTGAGCTGTGAACGGTAATTAGTAGTTAAAGGGGAAATGCTTTTAGGAAATGAGACTTGACAAAACATTGTCTGGAGAGCTCAGAGACCAATCTGAGTGTTTTCAGCCACTCACAGCTCTAAGTGAGATTAATTAAGGCAAAATCCAACGGTACATGCATTTGTTGTACTGGCAGGGTCACGTAACGGAGTGTTTGTACCAAGGTTTGGGGGTTTGAGTTTTTTTTATCTACAGAGGCTGGTACTGAGCCAAGTCTTAGGCCAGAGCCTGCCAGAATCCCACCACTTCCAAGAATCCCACCATCTCCCACATGTCTGCTTGCTTGACCCAGCTGAACAAGACAAGATAGGAGAAGAGAGATGAATGGAGATAGAGGACAAGTAGCCAGAAATGTGACCAAAAATAGTCATCCTTTAGGACGTGCAGTATTTATGGAGTTATATATATAAATCAATAAATACAAATAAACAAAGTATAAAGTAGTATTTGTCTATTTTAATATACTTTAAAATAGAATTTATTCCTGTGAATTTTCATCAGGCATTACTCCAGTCTTCAGTGTCACATAATCATTCTAATATGCTGATTTATTATCAATGTTAAAAACAGTTTCTGCTTAATATATTTGTTTTGAACATGTGATACATTTTTTTAGAATTCTTTGATGAATAAAATGCTAAAAAGCATTAATTTAAAATAGGAATATTTTGTAACAATATAAACTGATTTTTTTCTTTCTTTCTTTCTTTGAAAGAAATTAATACTTTTATTCAGGATGTGTTAAATTAATAGAAAGTGATAGTTAAGACTTATTTTGTTAGAAAATATTTCTATTTTAAATAAATACTGTTCCTTTGACCTTTTATTCTGAAAAAATATCACAGGTTCCAAAAAAATATTAAGCAGCACAACTGTTTCCAAAATTGATAATAAATCTTCATGTGACACTGAAAACTGGAATAATCACTGATGAAAATTCAGCTTTGCATCACAGAAATAAATTATATATATTTAAAGTATATTAAAATAGAAAACTGTTATTTTAAATTGCAATAATATTTCAGAATATTACTTTTTTTTCTCTATTTTTGATAAAATAAATGCAACTTTGATGATGAAAATAATTACAATGAGGGCCAAATATTTGAAATTAACAATTCAGAATTTTGTTTTCTTCATTTAAATGTATTTCACATAAACATATGTGAAATATTTTACATAAACAGAAATATATAATTTTTTGAGACATTTTAAAGTTATGTCAAAAAGTTGTATTCATTTTGGCACATTGATCATGCAGCTCTCTGAACATTCTTGGTGTTTTTAAATTAAACATTTTACTGAATTTGTTATGCTTATAATATATTTTTGCAAATGTTGCATTAAGTTTGAAAAAACAAAATGGAATGCAACCAGACCTTTGGACTGCTGTATGCCTGAATGTTTTTTCTGAAATGCATTAGGAGAAATAAGAAAAGATCCAAATGAAACACTTGTTGACCTACATTAAGAGTACAGAGCTATAAAATTATTATTGATAGCATAACTCAGAACATATGGCCTGAGATGAGAATGGAAACATTTTGAGAAATTATTGAGATACTCCAGAGAAGAAACTTTAGTGAGACTACTGAGGTCTTTTTGTCAGGAGACAATCTAATAACTCTCTATTTGCTTGGCGTTTAACATTACTGATGCCTACTAGGAGATACTAAATTCGTGATTTGCTTTCATATCGGATGACATCATATAAATGTTCGTTCGACATATTAATCACACTGACAGATAAGCTAAACTGATCTACACTTGAGTTCTGGCATATTAGTTTTCTGTTAATATTTAGTAGCCTTGGGTAAAGGTCACAGAAAGGCATGTCCACCAAGACCTCCTGTCATTCACTACAACCCTAAACATTCTTCCTTCTGTAATTCCCATCTCTTTGTCAGGCCTTCCCTAAGGGCCTCTGCTGGGATCTGCGTTCCTCATCCATCAACTTAACCATTACATGCTGAAATCCCCAAACTGTTCCTTTCACAGCCTTATAAGTCACAGAATGCGGCTTGACAGCATGTCAGCATTAATGTGTTGACATGTAAAAGTAGCATTTGGGATGGTACTGGAATGAAAGCAGCTGTTTAAGAAGTGATAAATTAAGTTAACTGGCTCATATTAATTCCTTACATATAAGCACTGTCTAATGTCAAAGAACCAGGTGTGTATATTCACCAGTCACCTCCATAATTGACCTTCTCTAAGTCTATCAAAAGAAAACCATTGAGTATCCCGACCAGCCCAACACAGCAAGATTAGCTATACAGCCAATTGTGTGAGTTTGGGACATAACTATCAATAGCACTACAGCACAATAACAGTATTTATGCATGACTCTGTAAAGCTGATGACTCCACCCAGTTATCTTCTGACGTTACCGCCTGTAGCCTGTAGTCAAGTTTACCTTCATGCGCCTTCTGTTTGCTTGCAGCTGCCACTACAGGCTCCCATTGTTGAACTGTAGACGATGCTGGTACTCTGATATAGTGATTTTACAGAGTAAAAGGTAAACACTGGTAAACTAAATATAGTTTAGTTTAATTCACCTTATTTTCTCCGTAAGAACGGGCATGGCCATTTGTACATTTTATGGGTCTGGCTTTCGATCTCATCTGCGTCCAGCTATTTTTAGCTGTACAAAACAGCTCATTTTGCTGCTTTATATTGCGGACTGGTGTGTCTTACCATATTATTGTAGTATCTTAACTATGAACACAATGGTTTGTAGTGTAAACAGACAGGGCTTAGGCAAAGCCAGAATTAGACCATAGTTCAATTAGGATATTTAAGTAATTTTTATAAATGTGCCTAATAAAAAACATCATTGGTGTGCATCTTGAGACTAAACAAAAGGCACTGATATATTTTAAGATTCTTTCAGTTGAAACAGCTCAGACTTGCATTTTAGGCTAGGCTTAAGCCTTGTCTGTGAAACCAGCGGTTAACACACTTAAGTACACTTTTAAAAATTAATGTTATATTGATAATATCAGTATAGCTTTCAAATCAATATCAAAAGTTTTACCGTAATGTATATTTTAAATTTTTGAAGAAGTACATTTTGTTTTGATGTGCTGACTAAAATGCTAAATTGCAGCTTAATCATTACAAATGTGTAATTGTACATTTATTAAAATATGTGACATACGTTTCAATAGAAATGACATTAAAGTATTTACTTACCCTGAATGCGAGTAGGCCTATATTTGGCAGTTCATGTTAACCATATATATATAGGACAACAGAAATAATTTTGAAATTACATATAAAGATGTTCTTAAGTCCTACTTAAGTGTGTAAAAAAAAACACTCAACACTGAAAAAACTGAACTGATTTAATGTAATATAAATTTAAACTCTAATACATTTTCATTTAATGAAAATTAACATGCAATTCAGTGTCCAAAAACATTAAGTTTTGTTTTAAATTTAAAGGAGACGTTCATGTCCAGAACGAAAAGTTTCCACATCTTGCAATGAATGTAGCTATTGTTTCTATTTACTCGACAGTAAACGGCAAGTTGATGCATTAACACATCCATTTAGTAAAAGTACAAAAATTCACTCAAATAATATGAGCTCATACAAGCTGCTTGCATAATAACATAATATATGTTATATTAATAAGCAGTAGTTTTAAATGAAGAATAGCATGCCACACCTCAAGACATGTCAGCAAGGCTGATTAGTCAGACAGTATTTAGCCATTTTTTCCATCAATTTACAAGTTTTCATTGTATCTAGGGCCAGTTCCAAAATCTGTGTACTGCCTTGTTCATGAGTAATGCAATATTTCAGGGTTTAAATAATGTGCACAAGTTCAACGAGCAGTTTGCAGTCAACATCAGTGAGTCAGTGATGTCATTGTCTAGCGCAGTTCAGATAGTATCTGTGCAATCAAGTACACAATATTGCCAGATATTAAGTGTCAACAAGCCAAAAGCGACAGAAATGGAGAAAAGAAAACGTTGGGAGATACCAGGCTCGATCGAGCTCAGGCTCATTAGGTAGAAATAGCTCTTTAAGCGAACAATTTCAGCATTACTAAATTATTTATATTTTGGCTTTATATTGCTCCCACCCTGCTCTTCAAATATCTCTATCACATCAGCCATTAAAGGAGAAGTCCACTTCCAAAACAAAGATTCACATATAATGTGCTCACCCCCTTGTCATCCAAGATGTTCATGTCTTTCTTTCTTCAGTTGTAAAGAAATTATGTTTTTGAGGAAAACATTTCAGCATTTTTCTCCATATAATTGACTGATATGGTGCCATGATTTTCAACTTCCAAAAGGCAGTTTAAATGCGGTTTCAAACGATCTCAAATGCGGTTGTAAACGATCCCAGCCGATGAAGAAGGGTCTTATCTAGCGAAACGATCGGTTGTTTTCATTAAAAAAATACAATTTAAATACTTTTTAATCTCAGTCTTGCTCTCCCTGAACTCTGTGTATCCTGCCTCAAGACAGTTAGGGTATGTCGAAAAACTCCAAAAATCATTTCAAAATCATCCTACATCGCTGTAAAAGTATCGACCCAGTCTTTACAAAGTAAACATGCAAAGAAGATCAAACACCCTAAACAAAGAAGTTGAGGGAGAACATGAGATGAGAGTTTTTTGACATACCCTGACTGTCATGAGCCGGAAAAAAAACAGTCCAGGCAGAGGAAGACAAGACGAGCGTTTGACATTTAAAAAGTATATAAATTGTATTATTTTTATGAAAATAACCGATCGTTTCGCTAGATAAGACCCTTCTTTCTCAGCTGGGATCTTTTACAACTGCATTTAAACTGCCTTTTGGAAATTCAAAATCATGGCACCATAGCAGTCCATTATATGGAGAAAAATGCTGAAATGTTTCCTCAAAAACATAATTTCTTTACGACTGAAGAAAGAAAGACATGAACATCCTGGATGACAAGGGGGTGAGCACATTATATGTGAATCTTTGTTTTGGAAGTGGACTTCTCCTTTAATAACTCATTTACATGTCTTGAGTCTAATCTGCTGTTTTGAATCTGAAGACGCGAGTATTAGCTGTAATTGTTTAAGACCATAGTTCTCTAGAAGTTCATACTAAAATAGTCAGTACTGTCAGTGTAGGTGTCCTTTTTTGGAAATCGACAAATAGAAGCTATCAACAGAACGTTACCTCAGCACTTTATAGTACTAATGTTGATTGACACATAAACTCCATGACTTGTACGGTTAAGAACACCCCCACACACCGGCCGTCTGTCATAATGCTCAGACATGCATTATTGATGGCTAGCATTATGCTAATGGATCTCAAAGGGCAGAGATCAGTAGAAGAGTAGACTCAGAGGGAGAAAGGCTGAGTGGACGGGATTTCATCTGCAGGAAATGCACAGACGACCCATCACAGTCTCCTAAATAAAGCCCCAATAACAGGCCCCCAGAAGCCAGCACATTACCCCGTTATCATTAGGGCCATTAGCAGCTCCAGCACACAGGGGAACCCATAATGTGCAACTGTATTTGTCCAGCACAAAGACACAATAACAAGACTTTAATGGATAGATGTAATGATAACTATGGCATTAGCGTGTTATCTTTCTCTCTGCAACTGTCTGGTCACTGTTTCCATGAATATCTTGCAAGTGGCATATAGTGAAACACTTGATATGGTATGGGACACTGGAGCGATGTGCCATAAAGAGGGGCTAGCCACAAGAGTTGTGATGTCTCACAAACACACACACACATATACACGGACAAAATAGCTTCCTGAATAATTTAGTGATAGCTAGATCTCTATCCACTAATATATCTGAATAGGATGGAGGATGGGAATACAATACCATAAGCATGCAGCATTAGATATTTTCTCTCCAGTCTTTGCAATACTGACATCATATTTTCTTCTGGTAGCTTCCTGTAGATTCTAGATGTCTATGAGAATACATGTGGTCAAAATATGACTCATGATTTTCTTTCACTCTTTTCCCTAAAACTCTAAAATCTAAATACCTACATACATACAGTACATACATACATACATACATACATACATAATAATTTGATGTATTATGATAGTTTGTTAATATTTCATTTAGATTTTCATTTTTTTTCATTTTTTTTTTAGTAATTTAGTTTTTCTCTGATTTATCTTTATTTATCTTTATACTTAAAATAAACATATGAAACATAATGTTATGTGATGTTATGTAAACTAAAGGGAAATAAAAATTTGCCTTGAAAACTAACTGAAATAAAATAAGTTTAGCACCTTATTTTAAGGACCAATTCTCACTATTAACTAGTTGCTTATTAGCATGCTTATTGCAATACTAGCATATTGGCTGTTTATTAGTACTTATAAAGCACATAATAATGCCCTCATGTGCATGACTATATTTTAAATCTCTTAAAGGGATAGTTCACCCAAAAATTAAAATGACCCCATGATTTACTTACTTCAAGTATGGAAGCCCGTTTCTGCCACTGAATTAAAAAAAAAAAAAAAAAAAAAAAGAAGGTAATTGTGACTTTTTATCTCACAATTCTGACTTTTTTCTCATAATTGCAAGTTTATATTAAGAGTGAAGTTAAAATATAAACTTGCAATTCTGAGAGCATATCAGTCTTTTGTGCCCTTCAAAACTGGACTTCATAACTTGTCAGAAAGATATACAAAGTCACAAATCAGACTTTTTCCTCTGAATTGCATGATATAAACTTGCAGTTGCAAGTTATAAAGTCAGAATTGCGAGACATAAACTCAGAATTCTAAGAAACTAGCAATTATAAGAAATAAAGTCACAATTGTGAGAAAAAAGTCAGAATTGCTAGATATAAACTCACAATTATGCCTTTTTTATTTAGAATTGTGAGTTTATATCTTGCAATTCTGACTTTATAAGTTAAGAGTTAAGATAAAAACTAGCAATAAAAAACTAGCAATTCTAAGAACCTATCAGTCTGTTTTCCCCTCAAAATTGGACTTTATAACTCACAATTGAGAGTTTATATCTCAAAATTCTGAGAAAAAAGTCAGAATTGCAAAATATAAACTTGCAAATCTTTTTTTCTCAGAATTGCAAGATATAAAGTCAGAGTTGTGAGACATAAACTTACAATTCTGATAAATAAGCTCACAATTATGAGAAATAAAGTCAGAATTGCGAGATATAAACTCACAATTCAGATTTTTTATCTCAGAATTTCGAGTTTATATCTCGCAATTGTGACTTCATGTAAACTCGCAATTCTGAGAACATATCAGTCTTTTTCCCCCCTCAAAATTGGTCTTTATAACTCACAACTGAGAGTTTATATCTCACAGTTCTCACAAAAGAAGACTGAAACTCACAGTTGCAAGAAAAAAGTCAGAATTGCAAGATATAAACTCGCAAATCTAACCTTTTTTCTCAGAATTGCATGATATAAATTTGCAATTGCAAGTTATAAAGTCAGAATTGCGAGATATAAACTCCCAATTGCGAAAAAAAAGTCAGAATGGCAAGATATAAACTCACAAATTTGACTTTTTTCTCAGAATTGCAAGACATAAACTCGCAATTATGAGAAATAGTCACGATTCTGAGAAATGAAATCAGAATTGCGAGATATAAACTCACAGTTCTGACTTTTTTCTTAGAACTGCGACTTCATAACATCCAGTTGGGAGTTAAAATAAAAACTCACAGTTCTGAGAACATATCAGTCTTTTTTCCCCTCAAAATTGGACTTTATAACTCTCAATTGTAGAGTTTATATCTTACAATTCTGAGAAAAAAGTCAGAATTGCTAGAGAAAAAGTCTAGTTCTGACTTGATTTCTCACAATTGTGAGTTTATATCACACAGTTCTGAGAAAAAAGTTTATGTCTTGCAATTCTGGATTCATTTCAACTGAGTTTGTATCACAGTTGCGAGTTTGTATACTAACTCTTAAAAAGCAGCAAATTTGAAGTTTATTGAGGCAAAAGTCGTAGTTAATATTTGGTTAATAGTCAAAATTGGTCCCCAAACTAAAATATGAGCATAAGTTTTTTATTTAATTTCAAGTAATGAAAATGTTTTTATGGGTAATTCATACACAGCTACAAACTTTGTATGTTCAAAGAGACTGCCTTCTTAACCTTTTCTCCTTCTGTCTTCAGGCGAGACATTCTCTGAGAACTTCAGCCACACGGAGAAGTGCCAGCCGTGTACACCATGTTCTCAACTCACGCGCATGCTGACGCCCTGCACTGATGCCAATGATGCAGTGTGTGTCTGCGACTACGGGTTCTTCTTCAGCAAAGTGACGGGTCGCTGTGAGGCCTGCACGGTGTGTCCTATGGGCCAGGGTGTGCTCGGGCGCTGTAATTTTGACCGTGACACTGTGTGCGAGGAGTGCATGGATGACACGTTTTCAGATCAGGAGACCTCTTTTGACCCCTGCATGCCCTGCACCGTCTGCGATCAGCCTGAGATGGAGTTGAAGAGCTGCACGCCTATCAGCGATGCTGTCTGCCAAGGTAGGAGAATTGAGATTAAATATCAAATAAAAGTTGTGACAAATAGATTTCTGTTACTCAACTTCTTGCTTGGTTTTAAAATCACTGACCAAGAAACTGCCCTGTGTGTTGGCCCTCAACGGCTCTGTTCTCTGGAGAAGACAGTTAAAGACAAGTTGATTATGACAGTTATATTTGCGTTCGTCACTAATACAATACTAGTGTACTAATTTTAATTTTCTTTATTTTTTTTGTTCGTTGCTATGCGGTTGCTAGGGGGTTCTGGGTGGTTGCCAATGCATTTCTAGGTGGTCAGTAACTTACTACCACCATTTTACATGCTGTATTGATGAAAATGTATTTTTTAAATTCTTTTACATAATGCATTATCATAAATGCTCTCTAAAACGCAGAAATGATAAACGGTCTGTAAAGAAGTCTATGAAGACTTCTAAAACTCTGTAGCATACTCAATATTTGGTATTATTTCAGGAGTTTGTGTCACAACAAATAGAGATTTCACGTGCTTTATTTATCTTGATACATCTTTCATATGTTTATTACTTTTTTATAGTTATAGTTTATACTTACATGGCAGCTATTTACACTAAATGCAAATAGCATATTTTCTTAGCAATATATGGTATTTACACTTGCTATTTATTGCTATTTAAAAGTATTAACATTAAGTAGGATTGACTCACATTATTGCATAAAACAATAAAAAAAGTTTTTGAACAGTAAGATTTTTAATGTTTTTTTTTTTTTAAAGAAGTCTCTTCTGCTCACCAAGCCTGCATTTATTTGATCCAAAATACAGCAAAAACAGTAAAATTCTGAATTTTTTTTTACTATTTAAAATAACTGTTTTCAATTTGAATATATTTTAAAATGTAATTTATTCCTGTGATTAAAGATACATTTTCAGCATCATTACTCCAGTCTTTAGTCACATGATCCTTCAGAAATCATTCATTAGAATGATTTGCTGTTCAAGAAACATTTTTATTTTTATTATTAGCAATATTTAAAACAGTTGAGTACATTTTTCAGGATTCTTTGATGAATAGAAAGATCCAAAGATCAGCATTTAATATTATACTCCATACATTTGTAACATCATACACTATACCATTCAAAAGCTTGGAGTCAGTATAACTTTTTTGAAAAGAAATTATAGAAATTAGTACTTTTATTTAGCAAGGATGCTTTAAATCGATCAGAAGTGATGATAAAGACTTTTATAATATTACAAAAGATTTCAATTCTGGATAGATGTTGTTCTTCTGAACTTTCTATTCATCAAAGAAACCTGAAAAAAATTCTACTCAGCTGTTTTCAACATAATAATAATAATAAATGTTTTTTTGAGCAGCAAATAAGAATATTATTCAAATAGAAAACAGATATTTTAAACAGTAAAAATATTTCAACATTTTACTGTTTTTGCTGTACTTTGGATCAAATAAAAACAAGCTTGGTGAGCAGAAGAAACTTCTTTAAAAAACATTAAAAATCTTAAAACTGGTAATTCAGCCTATATACTAGATAAATTAATGGATGAGATTTGCTATTGATCATTGTGTTAATTCACTGTTGTGTTTGTGTGTAGATGTGGTATGTCTACAAACAGACAAGTAATATGATATAGAACTAAGAAAGCCAAAAATACTTCAGCCTTCTGTGATTTCCCTGCTCACCGAACTCTCTGCATAATGTCAGATGCTTTTGGCATAGCCGGAAGCTTAATATTTGCTGTCTTATTGCTGAGCTGAACTTAGCTGTGAATAAAATTAACAGTATCTTGAGCAAAGGATCACATTCAAAGATCTGCAGTCAACATTACAGGCTTTGTTCTGAGTCTGGCCGCTAACACAGTTTTAGAAGAGGATCAGAGAAAGAGGCTTTGTACATGGCCCAAGTTCTGCTATCAAAGGAAACCATACTAAGTGCAGGGATTAAAATGGATTTTCAATGTACTTTCTTAATGTATTCTCATTATGGCATTACACAGAAATATATGATGTCATTTTAAACATTTTGTGCAATGTGTGTGTGTATAAACAGCATCTGTAGAATGAAAATATTCCACACAATTTGAAGCACTGGCATATCAGTACAAATTCATCCATCAAACTTTTGTTACTACTGACACCCTGGGGGTTTTTAAAATCTGCCTAAGTATTACCCAAATATCCATACACTTAGCAAAAAGCTAAATTTGGCAAAAACTGGAAAGTGGTTCAGTTATTTCTAACTTGGTTGAATATGTTTCTGGATTGTCTTTGACACATATTTGTCTGGTTTTGATCAGTTTGTACATGACTGCTGAGACATGCGTGTATAAGTGATGTTTATCTGTCAGTGATCAGCGTAAGATTTTCTCTGACCCCGTCTGACCTCTTGACAGGGTCTTAACATCAAGGTGAGAGGTCATAGGTCATGGGTGACTACTGATTTCAGTTCATTATGGGTTCTATAAACATGGAAATCCCCAGAAAAAAGTAAATAAAACAGTTGTCTATTTCAGATAAAAATGTTCTTATGTATCAGGAATTTACCAGATGATCCAGATGTATCAAAAAAAATCTGAGGGTGTTTTCACACTCAGAACACTTGAAGTGGACCAAACAGTGAACCAAGTGAAAAAGGACCCAGATCTCTTTATGTTTACACTGTCCCTTCCCCTGAAAGAGGACTCAGATTCATTTTTGGTCCATTTAAACAGTTGTTCTCAGTAGGATCTCTGTTACACAATTTGGAAGCAGTTCGAAAGACAGTAGATATTGAATGCAACGAGTGAATAATTTAGAAAGATTTTCCAGCAGAAGCAACCATGATGAATAGTGTGATGAATTTGGATGGAGACATACGACGATTAGATTAAACAGAAAAATCAAGTGATCTCAGACCACCTTCCTAAGCAGTCTTGATTTGGTTCACTTTAAAAGGGTCTGAGATCATTTGGAATGTTTACTTTTGGGGCAAAAATCCAGCAAAACCCCTAAAAAGGGCCAAGTGTGAAAAAAATGTATTAGATTCAGATTTGAGACATTTTTTGTCTTTCTCTGCTCTAATGGGATGTAATGGGTCATGTGTGGGGACGGGTAGCATGAAAGTGGCGTGTAATTTTATTAAAAAGCATGAAGTTGCGTTGGTGGGTGGTGTGTGTCAAAGAGCCCCATCAATCTCAACATACCCGGGTGGATCTTAAAAGAACATGTCACATTTCATGTCACAGGTCACATTTCACCCTCAAATCAAAATGAAAAAATATATTTTGCCAAAGAAAGCAAAGCCTTTTTTTTGTGAAACCAGAGCCTTGTTACTTTTTCTGTATCATCAGGATGTTGTTGTTTTTTTATTATTATTATTATTATTATTTTAAAACAATTATTTGCATAAGTGTAAATGCAATACCACAAATACTATCATGATGTATAAATAATACAATAGTAAAAAAATATATATTGGAAATGGGATTAATTATTTTGAAAAATAATGTTGGAACTAAAATCTAAAAAGAAAAAAAAATTGAATTAAAGTGAGTGAACAAAAATTAATTTACAAAAAATGATTTATTTTGATAAATTATACACTACCAGTCAAAAGTTTTTGAACAGTAAGATTTTTAATGTTTTTTTATTTTATTTTACTATTTAAAATAACTTTTCTATTTTAATATATATTATTTAAATGTAATTTATTCCTGTGATTTTAAAGGTGAATTTTTGGCATCATTACTCCAGTCTTCAGTGTCACATCATTCTTCAGAAATCATTCTAATATTCGGATTTGCTGTAAAAAATTATTATTATTATGTTGAAAACAGCTGAGTAGAATTTCTTTAGGTTTCTTTGATAAATAGAAAGTTCAGAAGAACCGCATTTATCTGAAATAGAAATCTTTTGTAACATTATAAATGTCTTTATCATCACTTTTGATTAACTTAAAGCATCCTTGCTAAATAAAAGTATTAATTTCTATAATTTCTTTCCCAAAAAAACAATTATACTGGCTCCAAGTTTTTGAATGGTATGGTATGTAACGTTACAAAAGCCTTTTATTTCAGAAAAATGCAGATCTTTGGATCTTTCTGCTCATCAAAGAATCCTGGAAAAAAAATAGTTAACTGTTTTAAATATTGATAAGCAAATCAGCATATTAGAATCATTTCTGAAGGATTATGTGACACTGAAGACTGGAGTAATGATGCTAAAAATTTAGCTTTGATCACAGGAATAAATTAAATTTTAAATAGATTCAAATAGAAAACAGTTATTTCAAATAGTAAAAATGTCTAAAACTGTTACTGTTTTTCTGTATTCTGCTGTAAATGCAGGCTTGGTGAGCAGAAGAGACTTCTTTAAAAACATTAAAAATCTTACTGTTCAAAAACTTTGACTGGTAGTGTATCTTAAACTGTTATACTTTCAACGTTATGCTTTTCAAACAAGACAGTAATCAAAGATTATCAAAGCAAAACTGCGTAGTAATTGATTAAACAGGCATAAAAAACAAAACATATTACATTTGCCCACTGTAATGTTTCTTTGTTACAACATACATTGTAACAAACTAATTAGGCTTAATTGTTAAAAAACAATTAGAATTTGAATTTAAGATCAAAACATAAAAAAAATTAAATAAAGCAAGACATTAAAAATGATAGTAATTTAAATATATTTTGTATACTTTTTGGTAGAATTTAGATATTATGACTTCAAGACTTAAAACTTGATAAATGAAACTTCATAATTCAATTTTCTCTAGTGATTCATTTTTGTAAGTGGCCATGAGACAGTGGAGGGCTTTTTTCAACACTGAGCACATAAAAAGAGCTTTATTGGTCAATATCCCTCCCATCCAAACCCAAAGATTTATCATCATCCATATTGACTCTTTAACTTTGACCTCTCTTTCTGCCGAGTACAATGTATGCCTTGAAACTGAGATGCCTGTCTGTACTGAACAGAAATAATCAATCTCTTCCTCTGTTTGCCCCACCCTCCCCATGCTACAACAATGAAGTGTGTCCATTCATGACAACTGCTCATCCCCCAGCTGTCTGCACTTGTCTGGCATGTGCCCTATGACATTAGTGGATAGAGCAATGAGCTGTTTTCTGGGGTAACGCACCGCTTTGCCCTGATGTGGTGGCTCGGGGTGATGATCCGGCGTGTGCCTGAGCTTGTGTCACCCAGTTTTCTCCCTTATGAATTTCTGAAAATTTTTGGTCAGTGGTTTCGAACTGGTTCACCCTCTGGGATATAACTGTGATTGTGGCTGGAATTACATCATTGAAATTCCAAGATGCCCAGTGTGGAATTTAAGCTTCTTATGAAGAATTTTTGGAGCCAAAGTTTCCAAGAGAATCCTTTCAGTCGAAAACAATTTACATCTATTCTTTTATCTCATAATCTTCCCCTTTACAACTCCAGTGTCAAGGTTCACCCACTAAATTGTGCAGCAAGAGTGTGTCCGGATAAAATCACTGACATTCAAGCATGGAAGTTAATGAGCATTGGCAGTAATAGACCGTGTTAACCAGGGTTGGGGGTGTGGGACAGGCTCCAATCTTTTAAACGAGGACATAATAAGAAGATTATACAACCAAATCTGACTAAAAATGCATTTAACAAGCATCAGAAATAAAAATGCCTGACAAAGCGATCATTACGTGTTACCAATTATTCAGGGTTTGCCCACTGTAATGTTCCCTACATATTTTACAGTCATTTTGGTCACACTCTGGGGACCAACTTCACGTTTATTTATACAGCAACTATTAACTAACAATTAAATATGACTTTTGCCTCATTAAACTACTAATTTGCTGATTATTAATAGTTAGTAAGGTAGCTGATAAGCTTATGGGGTAAGATTAAAGGATCTAAAATATGGTCATACAGAATAAGGCATTAATATGTGCTTTATAAGTACTAATAAACAAACAATATGCTAGTAATATTCATGTTAATAAGCAACTAGTTAATAGTGAGAAATTGGTCCTTAAAGGGGTCATCAGATGCCCATTTTCCACAAATTGATATGATTCTTTAGTCTATAATATACTTTGGTTAAAAATTCTCAACGGTAGTGTAAAACAATACCCTTTTTACCTTGTCAAAATAAGCTCTGCTAAAATCATCCCATTCTAAAGAATTGTTCCTTTAAATGCAAATGAGCTCTGCTTGCTCCGCCTCTCTCTGCTCTCTGTGGAGTGACGAGCTGTGTCCTGAGAGATTGTTTACTTTAGCTGCATTTAGCGCGTTTAGCTGCTAAACTTGCTAACTAGCACGTTATTAGGAAAGGTGATTGCAGAGATTCATAAAAAAACCCTTATACTCACTTTTGTTGTGGGTGAAGCTGGATCACGAATGATTTGCGCGAACATAGACGCATTTATGTAGATCGGGAGGCACATTCCCTTCACAAGCAAATGTAATCCTGTCGGGAGTAAATGACGAGCACTATGTTCATTATTACATCCAGCAACACACCTTAATTTGAGAAATTCTTGTCTAACTTACATCCCTGCTCTGGCATCAAAACAATGGAGGTTGGACTGTTACAGCTGATTTAGGGCGGGTCTGAGGTAAGACACTCATGTCAATCAACTATCGTGGGAGCGGCCTCTGTCGCCACACACAATTTATAATTATAGGGTAGCTGTGTACATACACTGTCAACACACATTAATGTTCAAACAACATGTAAAAGTGAACTTTGCATCCGATGACCCCTTTAAACTTGTTACTGTAATTTATTGTGCCATTATGTAATGCTAACTTAAAGTTAATCTTGAAAAACACCTAAAATTTAATAATAACACTGTTTTAAAATAAAAATCCATTTCTTATGCAGCACATTATGTCTGATTTTAGCTTTGTGTTTTTTTTATAAATATTATAGATTTTTTTATGTCAGCCATTTATTGGTCATAACACAACATTATCATAAAATAACATAAAAATAATGATTGCCTTTTCAGTAACAGGCAAATAATTAAACAACAAAAAATTCAAAATGTTTTTTTAAAAATAAAGTGATTTAAAAAGCATTAATGGTTACACTTGTACCCATTTTAAGATGGCTTTATTACAGTGTTATTACACAAAAAAGTACTGAGTAATATTAATTAACTAGATGTACCTACTGTAGGGTTAAGATTAGAGTTAGTGTTTCATTTATGGTTAGTTACTTGTAATTATGCATAATTTACTGTTATTACTATAGTAATATGTGTAAAGTGTTACCTTGTTAACATTCAGGCACAATACAGATTTCAAAAGATAAATATAATAAAAAGATAAGATGATGTTTTTTCAGGAAAGATTCAATAATATATTTACAGTTGAGGTCAAAAGTTTACATACACCTTGCAGAATCTGCAAAATGTTAATTATTTTACCAAAATAAGAGGGATTATACAAATTACATGTTATTTTTTATTTAGTACTGACCTGAATAAGATATTTAATATAAAAGACGTGTACATATAATCCACAAGAGAAACTAATAGTTGAATTTCTAAAAATATCCTGTTCAAAAGTTTACATACAATTGATTTTTTTTTTTTTTTTTTTTTTAGTGATAGTTGTTCATGAGTCCCTTGTTTGTCCTGAAGTTAAACTGCCCACTGTTCTTCAGAAAAATCCTTCAGGTCCCACAGATTCTTTGGTTTTTTAGCATTTTTGTGAATTTGAACCCTTTCCAACAATGGCTGTATGATGTTGAGATCCATCTTTTCATACATTTTTATTCTGTTCAAAAGTTTTCACCCCCGGCTCTTAATGCATTGTTTTTCCTTCTGAAGCATCAGTGAACATTTGAGCCTTCTGTAATAGTTCCATATGAATTCCTCAGTTGTCTTCAGTGTGAAAAGATTAAAAATAACATACATTTTGTATGAACCCTCTTATTTTGGTAAAATAGTTAACATTTTGCAGATTCTGCAAGGTGTATGTAAACTTTTGACCTCAACTGTATTTGTATAAACAGCAAATTATTGCATATTGAAATATAAATACCTAAATACCACTAACTACACTTAAAATGTGGTGCAAGTACATTTTACAAACAATTACAAACAGTAACAGTACACATTGAAATAAATGTGATATTTTAAAGACGTATTCCAATAATGACTATTTACAAAGAAATATTAAATTTTACCAAAAGATATATTCTTGTCCTTATATAACTGACAGGAAGCCCTAAAGATCACGGGCGGCACTGAACAGCATTTATGCATTAGCACTTAATTAAATCAGGTAGTAGGAAGTACTGATTGAAGATCAGATTTCCCTGCCTGCCAGTGAGTTCTGACTTTTCCTAGACTAAGTTAACTTAATGATTAGAGGGGCTAAATTTGACTCTGTTGACACAATGTAGATCATACAGATTTGCTGGCTCACTATTGGAAAACACTCGATAAGAAAAAAGGATTTGAACGTGAAAGGAAAGAGCCGCAGCAAAAGAGAACCGAAAACAGAAATGCAATAGAAAAGACAGATGTGTATCAGGAGACACAGATTTAGTGGCGAGAGGGAGAAAGCATATGTACAGAAGCGTTTGTGGTCGATAATAGAGATGCTGCAATCTCAGGTTACACACACTGACCTTTTGTGAGCGGTATCACATTTTGCCGCAGAGAACATGCATGCACGCGAACAACACGCTACATATTCTGCTGTCTTCTTCAGCATGACAAGGCATGTCGCTGTGTGTATTCCCAATAAACATAATGATACAGTCAGATCTCACATACAGGAAATACTTTCCCTTACTATCATCTCATTTTAGACTGTTATGACGCAGCTAGTCACCTTCTCACTGAAGAATCAAACAGTCATGATTGTTAAAAATAATAACCTGTCTGTGTGTGGCTTTTTTTCTTCAGATGTCGCTATCACAGGCATACATGATTATAGTAATGCATGCATACAGTCTATAAAATGTGTGAAAGGAGACTGTGGTTGTCCAGGCCTGTTATGCCGAACAGTACAAGATGTTCTGTAACACTATGAACACACTTTTTCATTCACATTCTTAGTTTTTTGTTCAACCCAGGCTCATGAAAATACTTGCCTCTATATACACCATAATTACGTACCTTACTGCACATTTTGTGGCAGTTTCAAAGTGAAAAATCCAGAAAATGTGACACTAAAACACGTGACCGTGGCACGTTTTTATTACGTTGGTATTGGTGCTGCGTTTTTATTACGCTGCTTGAGGAATGTATTGCGGCTGTTCAGAATTCAAATATCAGGGGAGTGTCGCTAAAGGTTAATGCTCTGTCGTGTTGGAAATATCCCGTACACCAAACCCAACCCTAAATCTACCCAATAGTGTTAACAAATGCAAAAGTGATATAAAAACACATTTGTTGATGCAGCCGCGCTGTTTTAACTTCCTTATGCGGTTCTGAGCTGTTTTGTTGAACCATAGTTTCACAAGGTTCATACCGGAGCTCTTCATCACTCAAGTGCAACACCGTATCAGGTGAGCTACCGAGCAAACGTACTGAATTAGAAAACTCATGCATATGAAGCTGTATATGTGATGACAATGTTCAGAAGAATTTTTAAATTGCGCAGGATGTTAAAATTGTTTTGAAGCCGTAACATAATATTCTGCAAGCAATTGTGTAAAAGTTTGGTTTTATTAATCAAAACCTTGTTGAAAAATCCAGCTAAAACCAGTCTAAGCTGGTTGGCTGGTCTTAGCTGGTTTAAGCTGGAAGTGGCTGGTTTTAGCTGGTTTCCCAGCCTGGCTATGCTGGTCAAGCTGGGTTTAGCTGGTTGTTCCAGCTGGTCTCCCAGCCTAACCAGCTGAGACCAGCCTGACCAGCTAAGGAACTGGCCAAAACCCCTGTAAAACCAGGATGCTGACCAGCTAGGACCAGGCTGAATGAACAGCTAAAACCAGCAAGCCAGAGAGAGACATTTTTTTTTCCAGCAGGGAACTCTGTACCTGTAAATCACACTTTGTGTGAAAAGGAATATAAGTTGTCAGAGTTTTACTGCCTCTAGTGTATATTTCAACTAGAATCTACACATAGATATAGGTATGGTTTTTCAGTTTTGCATAAATGTATATACAGGCACGTATTTCCAATGAGCCTATGTTGTTTTTGTGATAAGTAAAGTACATTAAGTTTTTACATTTTATGTTGTTAGAGTAATGTTTATAGTATATGCTGTGTGCTACAATTGTGCTACAATGGTGTTTTATATTATTATTTAGCTAATGAGTGAGTGAGTGTGTCCCAGCACTGGGGTTGCACGAGTTCAGGGCTGGGTTGCAGCAGGAAGGGCATCTGGCGTAAAAAATGTGCCAAATCGGCCGTGCGGATCACTCCACTGTGGCGACCCCTGATAAAGGGAGTAAGCCGAAGGAGAGAGA
>JAHKKF010529829.1:0-10780 GCA_019740295.1 Labeo calbasu | reverse complement strand
TTATTTAATTTTTATCATTTGATATAATAATAATAAAATTAAAAATAAAAATAAAATGGCCATTTAGAAAAATGTTCTTTTCCATCTCTACTTTTGATCATTTCATGCTGTTTATGATTAGATCTTCTAGGTACATCTAACATTATAAAATGCTGTTTGTTTCAGCTTGCTCTCTCTCCATCTCCTCGTACACCAAACGAGCCAATCCCAGTGCAGAACAACCAACAGCTGACTTTGAAGGTGGAGGGGGTGGTGCAGCACGGCTCCTCTCCAGGCCTCTTCCGCAAGATCCAGGCCGTCTGCCTCAAAGTCAGCTCTACTCTACAGACAAAACCGGGATCTGATTTCAAGGTCTGTTCAACTAAGAGTCCAAAACATTCACATTTTGGCCACATTGTTGGTCCCCCATTAGCATTTTTCCAGCAGTAATGTTGTATGCTTTTTGTGAAATTAATTTTTTTTTTTTTTAAGATTCCTCTTGATTCCAAGACAAATGAGATTGAGCAGAAGGTGGAGCCTCATAATGATTACTTCAGTACACAGTTCCTGCTCAACTTCTCCATCCTGGGCACTCACTTGGTCTCTGTTGAAGCCTCGGTTGTAGACACCAGTGGGATCGAATGGAAGACGGGACCAAAAACCACCGTATCAGTAAAGTCACTAGAAGACCCTTATTCCCAGCAGCTGCGGCATCAGTTACAGCAGCAGCAGCAGCAGCAGCAGCAACAGCAGACTGGCCCACAGCCGGGACCCCCGAGGAACATCTGTCCCCGCCCGTGACCTCCAACCCTCATAAACTTAATACTGTATATATAATGCTGATTTATAAGCTTTCTAGTGTTTTGTATGAGTAAACCGCTATCTGGTTTCCTTGTGTAATAATAAATGGCTTACATTTTTCTTCAGTTGTACACCAGAATAAATCTCAGTGTAAATGCTTAATAAAATTACTAAACTAAAATACAATTTGCGTTTATTGTACCATGTGTCTCCAAACTTTGTTTTGCTCTGTTATGTGTGGATCAGGTCAGTACTAAAGGAGGATTTCCTTCAGAAGTGTCATACTGTAACAGTTTTTTTTGTGGTGTTTTTTTTTGTTTGTTTGTTTGTTTTAAACCAGGTACAGTAATATGTAAACCATTTCTGCCACTGAATAAAAAATTTAAAAAGGTACTTGCGAATAGCGACTTTATCTGACAGTTCTGAGTTTTTTCTCAGAATTGAGGAATAAAAATCTGACTTAACTCAGTGTTGCGTGTTAAAGTCAGAATTGCGAGCCGCAAACTACAAAGATGTAAACTTGAAATTCTGAGAAAAAAAGTTTTGCACGTTTGTCTCACAATTCTGACTTTATAACTCACAATTGTAAGTTTATACCACACAACTGTGACTTTATTTCTCAGAATTGCGAATTTATATCAGTTATGAGAAGAAAAAAGAAGTCAATTGCAAGACAAACTTTCTAATTCTGAGAAATAAAATTTCAAAATTCATATATTGTGAATTCATATATTGCAATTCAGACTATTTTGACTTTATTTTTCAGACTTGCGAATTATGAGAAAAAATGAAAGTACTGCAAGAAAAAAAAAGTGAGTTTATATCTCGAAATTCTGACTTTTTTTCTTAGAGTTAATTTATTTCTCGTAGTTTTATGAGAAAGGTCAGAATTGTGAGTTTCTATCTTGCAATTCTGACTTTCTAACTAGCAATTGCCAGTTTACGTCACAATTCTGACTTTCTCAGATTTGTGAATTTGTATCTGAATTATGAGAAAAAAGTCAAAATTGCTAGATGTAAACTCAAGAAAAAAGTCAGAATTGTGAGAAAAGTCAACTTTTTTATTCAGTGGCAGAAGCGGGCTTTCATAAATTAGTCTATTTTCTGTGGTAGTTCTATGAAACGCTTGTATAGGGCTGGATTTATATATATATATATATATATATACATCGTTTTAGTCAGTTGTTAATTTTGGAGCTATGGAGGTAGTAAAATTGTGACAAATGCTAATATCAGTTATATATATATTATTATTGTTTTTTTTAAATAAGTTATATAAAATACTTTTACCTTTTGATCTCAATTATATTTGTAAGCATTTTCAAATTTTAAGATTCAAAACAAAACAAATATTTTGCCTTTTTCATCCTAACACACATGCACCACTCCTGTGAAAAAAAGTAGCAGGCTTTTAAAAAACGTACCTGGTGTGAACTTAACATAATGTTTTCACTCACTTGACTGCATGTTAATTGCAATTAAAAGAAAATTAATTATAGTTCAATTTTATATTAAATGCAGTTAGTTGAATGTATGAGTCCCTTCTGATCCAACTAAGTATGACTTAAACACACCTTTATATGTAATTTCATAATTATATTGTCTTTGAAATATGGTTAAAGTTTACTGCTGAATGTCCTGTAGTGGACAGCACATTCCAGGGCCCAGTTTATGGCAGGGGCCCTCCCTGACCACCATAGTGGACAGAAGTTTGCTACATTTTGATTGGATCTTGGTGAACTAACATAAGCAAACTGTCCAACGCCATCAGATAAATATGTCAGGACAACAGCCAGACATCTCTTAGAGCACAAAAAGAAGACCTTTGATAACCAAAAGACACTCCTTGTTCTGAGTCTCGGTCTGTCAAGGAAAGAGACTGCAACAGATCAAGACAGTTCTGAGTCTGTCGCCCGTCAGGGTGAAACAATAGCAGAAACACCTCCGTTCTGAGTCTCCGGCCTGCAAAGGTGAGACAATAACAGATACCAAGCCCAAGTCTCCAGCTTTTAAGGCAGCAACAGATATGACCACGTTCTGAGCCTCCAGCCTGCGAGGAAAGGGATAAACTACGTTCAGAGTCTTGGTCCAGGGAGACAACAACAGATGCAGCATCCTGAGTCTCCATCTTAGTGAGACAAAGCGGATTGATCAAGTTCTGAGTCTCTAGCCAAGAGAGGCAGAAGACACACGGACATTTGCAACAAGATTAAGCTCCGGCAAGCAAACCTTCACTTCGGGTACTTTTGCTTGCGTGTTCCAAGCTAAGGACCTTCAGCACCTACTCCAGGGCCACATCTGCATGTTCCAGATCTTAGGACCCTTGGTGCCCCAAGAGATCAGCATCCTACAGCGCTTCATCTTCAAGGCTGTCGAAACAGATTCCTGCTCCTTCCCCCACTGTACTGCCACCAGCGCAACCAGTGGAAGTTCTCGCCGCCACTGGACTGCTCACTCAACCACAGCGAACGTAAATATCACTTCCAAACCTCTTCCAGAGACATTGGCATTTTTGTATATTATCAGTATATGATCTTCTAATTTACATTAGATATTATATAGCTGATTGCAGTTGATAACAAATCTTACACGTATTTGTTTGATGCATAGTAAGGTTATTCCCCTTTATTTGTTTCAGAGTAGCAACAGTTTATCTTTCCAGATAATGTAGCTCTGATATAGCAACTCCCAACATAATCACTTGCTTATTATGCATCTTATGCACTTTATTCCTGTTTCATTCATGGTATTCATTTAGTAGTTGTTGATTACTCTTATCTTGTTAATAAAATTTATTTTATTACAACTTGTGTCTTCCTTGTGTTGATAATACAGAAGAGGTTCTAAAAGTTAGAGATCCCACCAATCTTTCTTATGTGATGTACTCATAACCACACATTAATTGACACATGATCCAAGAATCATAACGTCAGCTGTGACATGAGTACCCATCACTACCCGATTTCACCTCACTAGGTTGGCGAAAGTTAAATTCACTACCTTAATTGGCGTCCCTAGGTTGGCGAAAGCGAAATTTATTACAGTCCTGACAAGCATTTGTGGTCAACTAAATATAAATGTAATTGAAAATTGTAAGTCATGTATTTAAAAATATGTAATTACACATTTGCAATAATGAAGTTGCAATTTAGTACATTTAATAATAACACACTATAGTTAAAATTATAATCAAGAACTTCAGTTGTGTAGTTTTTTTATTATGTATATATATATATATATATATATATATATACTTTGCAAGTGCACATTGAATACACTTAAGTGCACTCCTTTTTCACAAGGACAACTAATAGTAACAGCTTAATAATATTCTAATTATATTCGCTTAACTCTGCATCAAATTCGCTGTTATTTTGTTACAAACCTCTTGGTGCATTTACGTGTAATCTTGCTTTACTAAACTAAAGCTAATGAAATTGTGCATATCTGCAATATTACAGTTGAATCTGGGTTAGTAATATCACATTGCTAATTACGTCTTCAGTAACAACTGCTGAATGCTCATCTGGCTACATGAGCAACAGTGATGGATGTGTTCGAGTCCGTGAAATGACTTTTAGATGGATATAAATCAATGCATCACAACCCTCTGCTGTACAGTGTATTCACAGGAGCTGGAGTCCATTTAAAGTCCATTTGTTGAAGACTGACGTTTGTAAACAGCATAACGCAGAATACCTTGCAGAAGCTGTTTTATATAAATAGTGACTTGACCCAGACCATTTCTGGTCTAAATTTTTGTTTAGCAGTACTGTTCATTGTATAGTGTATTTAGGTTATATTTAAAGTGATAGTAAATATTGGGGTACAAGATTACTAGTGATTTTTAGTTTAGCTAGCTGTGATCATAGCCACCAGCCAGAGCTAGTAATGCTGGGCCTAATGAAGCAATAAGAGAAAGGAATGAGGAGAAAATGAGATTTACACTCCAACACACATACCATTTTGAACTGCTTATTCAGGCCATACTCGGAACTCTCAATTACAGATATCCATGCAGAAACACAAATACACACACAAAGTAATTCACAAAAATCAACTAGCAATACTGGATTAGCAATGCTTTTGAGTAGTCACTGCACACTTGCCAATCTAGTTCAGGGTTGCCAGGTTTTCAGAACAAAACCCACCCATTTGCTATTCAAAACTATCCTAAACATGTTTCGAGGTGGTCCCCTGTTAAAAATCGTATTCAGTGGTGTAAACTACATGTTTTTTTTGTCGGGCAGTGTTGCTAGGTCCGTGGTTTTCCCATGGAATTGGGCTATATTAACACTGTTGCTGCGGGTTGTTTTTGATGTCAGTGGGCTTAAGCGGCCCCAATAATGTTATATTTAGCCTCTGGAATGCAAATTTACCAGGTGAACCCTGACAAAAAAATGTGTATTTTACACCCCTGAATGTGATTTTTAATGGGAGACCCCTCGAAACGTGATTGGGATAGTTTTGGGCTAGTTTTGTTGTGAAAACCTGGCAACCCTGCTGTCAGGTTCCTCTGGTAAATTCACATTTCAGGGACTAATTACAACGTTGGGGTCACTTAAACCTACGGACATCAAAAACAACCTGCAGAAACAGTGTTAAAGTAGCCAAATTCTGCAGGAAAACTGCGGATCTGGCAACACTAAAAGTGTTACAACCAGTTTTAGGCAAAGTGAATTCCTTTATACAGATGCTCAGATGTTCTTATTTTCAATACGGTTCATATTTATTTGTGTAGTGCTTTTAACGATGATTGTAATATAAGGATAATATAATATGGTAGTCTTGTAAGTACCACATACTTCCATTGAAGCAAAACATTTGTTTGTTTGATTGATTGATTTGTTTTAAGATGCATTTTATCTTCATGCACTGGCTGACTTAACCTATTTATATTTAATTTTAAACATATTGTGGTGGGAGGAGCAAAACGACAGACACAGTGGGCGTGACGTCAGGCCTCGGAGAGGCTTTTATTAAACAATATAATAAACAAAGTGTCCAAAAGGGGAAATTAAAGTGTGTCCTCGACGTGCAGGGGTTCCGTGAAGGAGGGGCAGTGTTCAGAAGGGAAGGGTCCAGGTAAGGGGCGGAGTTCGGCGGCCGCACTCGCTCCTCGCCGAGGTCCGCGGCACGAGGGGTAGCGGCTTCCTTCAGCGGCTTCATCCACCTTTCATCACGGCACTTCCTGAGGCGGGTAAATCGGCCCGGCATCCTAGCCCGCAGCCGTCTGGGTGCGGTTCGCGTCCGGCAACTCGTCCATCATTTCGGTGGTGCTCAATCCCTCTACGCTCCCTTCCTGGACCCACGAGGACACCAGCGTACATGCACGGGGAAGAAACCGGTCTCCCGAGGAGAGGCGCATTCGGCATTTTAACAGCGGCGGTGATGAGGCTTCATTCACATCAGGTGGGCCTCATCACACGCCGCCAGACCTGGCTGTTTTCCGCGCCCCTCCTCTCTCGCACGCCTACTCCCGTCGGGAGCCTGGTGAAGGGCGGCGATTACGGACGGGGTGACGATGATAATTACGGGGGAGGCAGCCGACTAGTCACAATATATTTATTTTTTAAATATTTAAATTTAAATTCCATATAGTGCATCTGATGCTTCTCTAATGAGCTTAGTTGACTTGTGGAATTTAGAATCTTTGCACATAATAGCATTATGATGTCATAAGGATCTCAAAGCTGTGAATTGCTGTTCTGACTGCTATCTGGTACAGTTGTTCTCAGTTACACTAGAACAGATCTTTTGTGGATATTTAACCCTCTGGTTATGTTCAGATTCCTGTCACACCTGTGGTGTTCCCGGTCAAAAATGACCGGACTCCAAACAATTGCTTATAAATCTGTCATTATGCTATATTATCACCAAATATTAGATTCATTCTTTTTGTCAACTTGTTTTCTTTCATTTAGGACTGGTTTTGTGTTTCTATTTGCATCTGATTAAGCGTAGGCCTCATTTATCTGAGAGTAGGTACCTCGTTTGGAGTCTGGTCAGTTTTGACCAGAAAAACCACAAGTGTGACTTTGCAATTTTGTACAGTTTTGCCTACTTTCAGATAAATGAGGCCTATGATTAATAAGATGCTAATAAAAACACAAAACCAGTCCTAAATGAAAGAAAACAAGTTGACAAAAAGAATGAATCCAGTCTTTAGTGATAATATAGCATAATAAGAGATTTATAAGCGGTTGTTTGGAGTATGGTCATTTTTGACCAGGAACACCACAAGTGTGACTAGGTGAAATAAAACCCACAAAAAATTCAGCGAAGTACTTATAACCTGTGTGAATTGTGTCAGTAAGTTTGAGTCCAGTGCGATAACACTAACTAGTATTTTTGGGAAAAAGAAAATCTTTTCCAGGTCAATTTGACCCGAACACAACCAGAGGAAACTTTTGCTTTACAAGCTCGAAAGAGACTCTTGGTAGACATTTCACAGCATATTCACAGCATTCTGCAGCATTCAGTGTGTTACAATGGCACTGTTTCGCAGTCTGTTTGAGAGGATTCAATGTTTTATTCACCGCATACCCAAAAGGAGAAAAAACAGGGGGTGCAGAAGTGGACAGAACCAGAATTTACTTCAGTGGAAGGGGTGAGCAGGCCCTTTGATGCTAGCAATGTTGAACGGAAGAACCAGACAAAATATTGCAAAGCACCGAAGTACCTAAATGACAAGGGAAAAGAGAGAGAGGAAAAAAGAGAGGTGAGGAGGAAGAACAAGTTAAAGAAAGGAAAGAAGATGGTGGAAGAGAGAGAATCTGGCAGAAAGGAAGAGAAAAAGATATGTGAACCACCAAAAAACAGAGAGTTGGGCAGTCCAAAGATGAAGAAGAACACGGAAAAAGACCAAAAGGATGAGAAGATGATGAAGGCACGAAGTGAGAGTACAAAGAGAGACAGACAGTCTAGAAAAGATAAAGATCATGGTATCAGGAAGTGAATATGAGACCACAGATACTTATTGAGGTCAAACCCCGACCAACTCCACCAGCCGCTGAAATCAAAACCCCGATTGGTTTTTCCTTCATAAAGTCTTCAGTGAAAGAACCACTGGTGGCTAAAAGTGCCTCTCGACATTTGCCTCCACTGGCCACCGAGACCAGATCTCCTTCATCAGAGCAAAAACCACTGCTGGTTCAATGGGTATCTCAGGGTAAACCCTCGCCTGGTTCTTCCTTCATAAAATCACCAGTGGAAGAAACCAAACCTCTGCGTGGTTCTACTGTGGTAGAACCCAAGATGGTCCAAAGGGCTTCTCGACATCTGCCTCCAGCAGCTGAAGAACCACCACAGGTGGTTTCGCAAATGGAACAAGTGATGGTTCCTCCAAGACAAGATCTGAAAATGTGCTGAGGCGAAGCCAAAGTCAGCCACCTCATCTCTCATCCTAATAGACATTGTCTGTGAAGAGGATGAGTTTGTGGAGCACACAGAAAGGACAACACATCTTAGTGAGTCTGAGAAGCCTAATCACCAACAAACGCTGGAGGCTGGGGTGAAGAAGAAAGCAGTGTTTGAGAAGGTTCATCCTATAGTTCAGGAGCAGTCAAATGGCTCTGGAGAAGAAATGTGCAGACTCCAAAGCTGATGCTTTACAAAAAGCTAAGGAACTGGATGAACGAATGACGAGGCTGTTCTGCGTAGACTACAACCCCGGTCCCAAGAAAGAGAACCGGCAGCATTCAAAAGGTCGAGAAAAAACCTAAGAACAAAGGAAAAATAAGAGCTGGTCCTTTAAGCTGGGCAGAGAAAAAGTTAAAAAGGCTAAATGAAATGAAATACAATGAAAAAACAAGAAAAGACATACTTTTCAGACACACTAATGGCTGAAAAAGTGCATTTGCACATTTAAGACTACTTGTTACATTAACATCAAATGTAAGACTTACTTGTAAAATTGTATAATTAAGTTTTATTTAAACGTACATTTTAAATTGTTTTTTTTCAGCACTTCTTATGTTGATGTACTAATATACTAAAGCACATTTAATTTCAGCTTAAATGTGTTGTCCAAAAGTACATTTATTTAAAATGTTTGTAATATATAGTGTGTATCATATACAGTGTGCTTGAAATGTATAACATAAAATGGATGTAATAGAAATAAAGATGATCAATATGCATAACAATAATATGAATAATATGAATAATATGCTTTTAATCAAATATTTATTTCAATTGTGCACTTCAGAATTAATATCTGTCTAATATATATATATATATATATATATATATATATTTTTTTTTTTAAAAGTCTAATATTTTTTTTTTAACAACTTAGATTGTACTAAATTAGGATAAAAACTTGTTTTTTTGTGTTGTAAAATACACTGGTAATTTTAATTTAACAGATTAAATGTTTTAAAGTTAACTCGAAGCAATCATTAAAAAATCATTGAAGCAAAATTATTAAAAAATAAACTTTAATAGATTGTTGAAATACATTTAAAAAATAGTGCAACTTCGTTATTAAAAAATGTTTAATTATATAATAGTGTAAAGAATATTTTAGTTCACATGAATTGCTTATTACATTCAGCAGTACACTTAACAACATAAGCAATTATGACAGTACATATATAGATATATTAAAGTCCCACTTAAGTGGGTCAAAAATAGTTTAAAATCAATTACATTTAAAATCAATTACAAGTAATATGCATTTAAGTATTTCTTTGAGTATAATTTTTGCATTTCCTTTGATAATTTCTTCCAGACAATTGAACAATGTTTTTCAAAAGGTAGACAAAGGCAAAAGAAAAATGTTTTAGATTAGCAAACTTATCCTGCACATAAACAGGAGATGTGAAACTGTAAACTGTAACAAAAACAAGTATTTGTAATTTCAGATTTAAATGTATTTCACATGAAAAGTACAATTATCTTAACCAAGATATTGTTAGTAACGCAAGTCTTAGATTACTGATTTTTTTTTTTTTTGAATTTTGGAATTCATGCATTAAAATAACTTAACACTTTCTCAATATATTATATTGAGAAAAATATAGCAGTATTTGGAAGTAGCTATGTATTATTTCTAAACCGACTGTGTGTGTGTGTGTGTGTGTGCACCTGGTATTCATCACGTTATGGGGACCAAATGTCCCCACAAGGATAGTAATACCAGTAAATTTGGACCTTGTGGGGACATTTGTGAGGTCCCCATGAGGAAACAGGCTTATAAATCATGCACAATGACTTTTTTTCAGAAAGTAAAAGTGTGCACAGTCTCCTGTGAGGGCTAGGTTTAGGTGTAGGGCGACAGAAAATACGGTTTGTACAGTATAAAAACCATTACGTCTATGGAATGTCCCCATAAAACATGTAAACCCAACATGTGTGTGTGTGTGTGTGTGTGTGTGTGTAAACCTATTATGAAATTTATTTGACGTATTTGATTTCGGATGCAGAATATCACCATTTTTGTTTGTGAATGAATTAGCATTTTTAAACAAATTCGTTTAATTTTTCGATAACAGGTGCATCCCAGTTCAGCATAAACCAGCAAAGGACCAGCTTAAACCAGCATCAAAACATACCTAACAGCATATGCTGGTTTTTTCACCAGGGTAAACATAAGAGAAATCACATAAACATCATTATCAAATGGGGCTGACAGCTGACATAACTGCAGATTTTTAGGAAAGCTGGCATGAAAGATGGATGTCTGAACCCCCTAAATAGGATGCGATTCGTTTTGACTAGATTTTTTTTTTTTTGTCAGTATCTTATATGAACTAACATATTCGAACAGCTCCGATTCTGTCTTATAAAATACACTTCCTAATTATTCATATATTAATTAATTGTTGGATAATGATACCTAATGCAATAAAGGAGAATCCACTTCCAAAACAAAGATTCACATATAATGTACTCACCCCTGTCACACCCCTGTGGACTGTTTATGTTGGTTTCTCCCTCTTGTGCCCATATTTGGTTGTTCCTGTTTCCTGTCCTCGTTTAATCATCATTAGTTAAC
>JAHKKF010529828.1:3313-15844 GCA_019740295.1 Labeo calbasu | reverse complement strand
CCTTTTCCTCTTTGGTTACTTCCTGTTTGGCATCATATTTAAATGGGCCTGTTGCCGGTGTTCCCTGCGAAGTATTGCCAGTTTACTGACTTACTAAGCGTTCTATCTCTCATGTTCTGCCGGCTTTATTGTTATGACCATTGTGCTTGTTACCTTACTACCGTCTTGTGGATTACTGTTCTGTTTTGTTTGCTTGGTCTGAACTGCTATCCTGGTTTTGTGACCCTGCCTGTCTCACGTTTACGATTTCTCCTGCTGTTTTGGATTTGTCTGCCTTTTTCAATAAACCTACCGCAATTGGATCTAACCACTCACATGTCGTCACCTCCGACATCCTTACAGTTGCAGCGTAATAGATTTAAGTACCGGGTAATATTAATTAATTAGATGTAGTTAATATAGGGTTAAGGTTAAGATTAGGGTTTAGGGTTAGTTGTAATAAGTAATTATGTATATTATGTATAATTTAATAATTTACTGTTGTTCCTGTAGTAATTACATGTAATACATAACAAGGACACTGTAAAATAAATAATGTATAATAAATAAAATAATATTAGCTTATTTTTGTTTTATTTTTTAGCATAAATTTACTTTTGTTTGTGTATATGTAGGTCTGTCAGTGGGAAGAAACTGTGTTCAAGTTGCGGTCATCCACTTGGCAAAGGTGCCGCCATGATTATAGAGACTCTTAGCCTTTACTTCCACATCCAGTGCTTTAAGGTAAGTGTACATATTGCAGCTGAAAAAATATATATGCCAATTTATTGTAATCAGTATACTGTCAATGTTAATAAAGAGGTCTGTTCAAAGGATGATAACTTTAATGATAACCATAAAGTTTTAATAATCATTTCAATTTTATAAGAATAGAGAAGAATCAATCCCATTGACTTTAAACAGCTCAACCATTTAAAGTGACAGACAACATATGTCTTCTCAATGACGATTCTAACTCCTGCATAAGTACACTAAAGAAGAAAATGTTGTTTGCTGGTTTTACAGCTGCAAAGAAGGCAATCATACAAAACTGGTTTACTCTGCACATGTGTGCAAAACCATTTTGGATTCATAGCCTCCTTAAAATAGTGCACGAATTAACGAGGCTAAACCTAGTACCATTGATGCGTGGCAATGTTTTTCTTCCAACATTTTAGACTATATAAAGGAATGACCATATAAAGGTTTTTTTTTTTTTTCCTTCAGATTGTAAAATAATTGATATGTGTGTTGCTCCCCTTTCCCTGTTTGTTTGAATGGATGTTCTTCTGTTAATCTAAAGACAATAAAATGTTGATCACAAAAGTGACAGACAGCATATGCACACTTCCAGTAAGTAGTACATGTGGTAGATGCTACCACATGTAAGTGTACATTAGTAGATGCTAATATAGTTATCATTATAGTTATTTTATGTGTATGTGTGTGTGTTCTTAAAATCTGTTAGAGATCTAGTGTTGAATATTGTGGATGCTACTGTGTTTAAAAGATTATCCATATCCTTATTAGATATTTTCCAGATGAACCATCAGGGTTTATGGTACATTGAGTATGTTTGGGTTGGTTTTACTGTCAGAGTTATCTATGAGGTTAATAAATTTGGGGTTAGTAAAAATTGTTAGCATTAACTAGTATCTTGCTTCCTACATGGTGCCAGACAGCTGCCCAATGATAGTTCCTTCCTGGGATCTTTCAACCTCTGACCCTTAAAGTGGTTCTGTTATTGCCTAAATAAGTAGTTGAGTTGCAGGCATTTTCAGTTGCTTCATCCTGCTTGGACTTTGGGCAGGTCAAAGTATTTTTACACCCTATGTTTCAAAAGTGCCGCCTTCTACTGTGCATTCTTTATGCTTCAAGCTTTCTTCCCTTCTCTATTTTAGTCTCCATAGCAAGAGTGGCTTCACTTATTATGCCCAGTTTGGGCCCTTGGGATTTACGTAGACCACTCAGAACAGTGGCATAAATCCAGTCAGTTACTGGTGTGTTTTGGTGGTTGCAACAAGGGTGCTGCCACCACAAAGCAGAAAATTAAACAATGGATCAAGGATGCAGTCACACTGTTTGGATATGAATTCAACTCCAGACTCTCAGGTCCTTTTCTTTCATTGCTCAAAAAACCTGAGCTGTGCCTATCCATTGCAGTGTTCCTCAGGGATCCATTCTCTTTTGTTTTTCCTATACATGCTCCGCTTGGGCTCAATACTCCAGAAACATGACATTAAGTATCATTGCTATGCTAGTGACCTCCAACTATATCTTCCAATCAAATCAGGAAATGACTTTTCATTGGAACATCTTTTTTTATGCCCTAATGAAGTCAAGACCTGGATGACAAATAACTCTCTGCAACTGAATGAAAATAAAACCGAAGTGCTTCTACTGTGTCCTGCTGCTACTAACAACTCCATTAAAACACAGTTATGTTTCTTAAGTAATAACTTACACAGTCATGCAAAAAATCTTGGAGTCCATTTTGATCCTCTTCTCCAATTTGACAGCCATGTAGATGCAGTTGTAAAAAGCAGTTTTTTTTCATCTCAGATCAGTGGCAAAAGTGAAACACTTTCTTTCTTGCAAAGACCTTGAAATTGTAATTCATGCACTAATTTTCTCTCTGTTGGATTACTGTAACTCTCTGTACATTGGCCTGCGTCAGTCTACACTGTCTCGGTTACAGATGGTTCAAAATGATTTTTAACAGGAGCTAAGAAAATGGATCATATACCCCTGTCCTTGCCTCATCGCACTGGCTCCCTATAAAATGTAGAGTCAACTTCAAGATCCTTCTATTTGCATACAAGGCACTGCATAATTCTGCCCCAGATTATATTTGTGATCTTATTGGGCCGTATACAGCCTCTAGGTCATTAAGATCTTGCGATCAGTTACTTTTATCTATCCTTTGCTCTCGCTGTAAACCAAAAGGTGATCAAGCTTTTTTTTGTAGTTGCCCCAAAGCTGTGGAATAGTCTGCCTTTGAACATCAGAGCTTCTCTATCACTGGATGCTTTTAAATCCATTTAAAGACTTTTTATTTTATTAATTTTTATTCTCTAGCATTTGAGTGATACTGTGTATGTATTTGAAGCATTGATTTGGTGTTAAATTGGTGTTTTATGTATTTATATTTTAATTGCTTTGAAACTTTTATTTTTTGTTGTTTTTCTTTTTTCCTTTTCTCTTTTAAATCTAGATTTATTTTTATTGTAAAGCACTTTGGATCAACTACGATTGTGTTAAACTTGTGCTCTATAAATAAAATTTGCCTTGCCTTGCTTTGCCTTGAGCTGAGCATGTCTTTTCACAGTTTTGTTGGGCAGGCATTTTTAGTATCGGTGTGCTGTTCCCAATAGCATAGTGTTGAGTTCCCATGAAAAGTAAAATCTTAGTTACGTATGTAAAATGTAAAATGTACCTGACTTCCTGTGTTTGGAAAGAGGCGCTGCACCTCAGTGTCATACTTCAGGCATGCTTGTGCATCTTCCTTCAGTGCAAAAACTAAGGATGTGATGATGCATATGCCCTCTGTGTTGGTGATAAACACATATTGTCATATGTCATAATTTTTTGCCAGTAGAATTGCTGTGGTTACACACATGCTTCAGTCACCGTCATACCAAAGGTGTTCCCTATACCATCATATAGCATCTTCGCGCCACAGGAACAAGAAAGGGAGGGACAAGTGGGAACTTAGGAGGAGGTTTGTGTGAAGGATGGACACCTGGGAGGAGGATGGCAAACAGAGTCCAGGGTGGAGACGACGGAGGGAGGAGACAAGAGGAGCCAGGACGGACGAGACAGAGAGAGGAGACAGGAGGAAGTTAGAGTAGACAAGTGGGACTCAGGCTGTAAAGGCGACCCACGGTGGAGCCGACGGAGGGAGGAGCCATGGTGGAGGAAGGGCTGATGACTCCAGGGTGCCGACCGACAGCGGCAGAGCAGGTGAAGGAGGAGCCCGAGGCGGAGATAGAGAGCCAATGAGCCAGGGTGACGAAGAGGATCCAGAAGGCTGTGGTGGAGCTGAAGCGACAGAGGACCAAGGTGAAGCTCAGGCTCTTGCTCTGGATCGGGCCCGGACGCTCTCCAGACGGGTCGACGGAGCGAAACACACATGGGAAAACAAAGACACACCCGAATCAAATGACACCATAAACCATGAGGGAAAACTAGGTCACGGAGAGCACATAGGGAGAAAAACACACACAGACAGTCCATGGGCATGACAACGACAGAAACGATAAAACCCATGACCAAAACAAAATACGGAGTATAGCTTAAGATCTAAAAAGTTCTAATAAAATCACAATAAGGTCTGACCAAAATTGTACTGTTCTTCCAGTGGCGCTGTGCACTTTAGCTGTGGTGGCCTCTAAAAAAACCATATCCCACAGATAGAACAACCAAGTAGACATAGCTGGAGTAGATGAGTCCCACCACAGATTCAACATAACATTTTTAGCAGCAGATGTTTTTAGCAGCTGTAAGGGCAGCAGAGAGAATCCTTTATTGATTGACAGACAGTGATAATGCAAAGTCATCAAGTAAAAGAAAAAGCAGTGAGTCCTCTTAGATCGGAGTCTTTAGAAGATCTGCCAGCAAGTCCCGAACTGAGGACCAGGAGGGCTCAGTCTGGGAACAATGCCAGAGCATATGCATATATGTACCCGGACTTGCGCTGATACATGAGTAACATAAAGGGTCAGGCTTTCTTTTCATATTATATTACATTTACAAGGAGTGGCATATGCCTTTAAATTGACTTTTAATGAATCATCTGTTTGTACTGTCAGTTTTAATAAGCCTCATACATCCTGAAAAAACATAAAAAATCTTTCTGACATCAAAGGTTTAGTAAAAAAGAATTGCTGTCAAACTGTCAGACGAACTTAAACATCCAACTTACATTTAAAGGCTGAAAATAACACATTGCTGGATGAAAATAGTTGAAGTAGTGTGTGTGTGTGTGTTAATACTATTAAATGTTTTTCAAATTTTCTCTCTCTCTCTAAGTGTGGAATCTGTAAGGGCCAGTTGGGTGACACCAGCACAGGAACAGATGTGAGAATCAGAAACGGTCTACTTAACTGCCATCAGTGCTATATCCGCTCCCGCTGTGAGTTACACTCACATCTGATTAATTAAATGTAGGAAAAAAAACAAAAAAACATATTCCTAAATATATTAGCAACACTGCACTGGAAGCAAAATAATATATGTATGTTCAATTCATAGTAGTTAATACCATTGTTAATGTTTCATCGTCTTTTCATTTCTCTTGTCTTTTAGCTGCTGGCCAGCCCACAACTTTGTGAGCTCGTTGATTTTGGGAGCAAAAGAAATCTACCAATTCTCACCTCCAGTCCTCACAATGTTCACATACGTGAATGCAAGCACATTTATCATGAAACCACTGCAATGTCTTCAAGTCAGGTTTTCTTTTCCAAAGCAAAAAAGCGTATGACTGTAGTGAAAACCATTTTTCTGACTGAACTGACTGTATAACTGATTAATAAAACTGTTTGTAGGCAAAAAAATAGATTTAGGACAGTGTATACTCTTTGATGACAAATGGACAATGTGAGCCATCTATAGATAACACTAATTAGGAAGGAATCTAAGCTAAATTTATTTGTGGACTTCTTTATTTTAAATTTGTCTGAATCCATCTTCATTTTCATGCTGCAAATTAATTTTGTTTAAAAATATTTCTGACATATTCTATAATATCTGGCTTCATGTGCTTCAACTACAGCTGTGTATTCAAAGTGAGCTGAATTTTTGATGGCTTTTGAATAATTATTTTTTAGTGTTTTTTGAGTGGATTAAAACACCAAAATCTGTTGAAGAAAACTGTCAAGTGATTCCTGTCTGTAAGTTATGTTGTCTTATTTTCAAAACATGTTAGCATCCATAGTGCCTCAAGATAAAAAGATCAACTATAATTATGGGAACGCAATCCTTGTAATACCCTTAAACATTGTATTTTCTGTCTGGAGTAAAGTATGTATTTTTATACATAAATAGTATATTTGAGCTGATAAAAAAGACAAGTGCATGTAAAGTGATTGCTGGTTAAGAAAACAGCCATATTCATACAGCTCCATTTTTTATGCAAATCACTGTCCTTTTGTTGTTTGAGGATTTGGGTAGTTGTTGCACTGAAGCAATGTGCCTTAAGAGAGATAAAACGTCTACATGATAAACTCAATAGGAATAAAAGTTCGGATCCAAAAACTGTTTCTATGCTAATGTGAAAAACTGAATATTTGTGGTCATATATGATCAAGTTGCACGGGTCCCACTTTATATTAGGTGGCCTTAAAGGGGTCATCGGATGCAAAGTTCACTTTTTTTTATGTTGTTTGAACATTAATGTGTGTTGGCAGTGTATGTACAAATCTACCCTATAATGATAAAAATCCATGCTCATCATGTCAATCACGATAGTTGATTGACATGAGCGTCTTACCTCAGAGTAGCTGTCACAGTCCGACCTCAGTTGTTTCGATGCAGAGCAGGGATGTAAGTTAGACAAGAATATCTCCGATTGAGGTGTTCTTTTGCTGGATGTAATAATGAACATAGTGGTCGTCATTTACTCCCGACATCTGAGCCGCTGAAGATGCAGTGGATTACGTTTGCTTGTGAAGGGAATGCGCCTCCTGATCTACATATATCCGTCTATGTTCGCGCGAATCATTCGTGATCCAACTGAGTGAGTATAAGGGGTTTTTTTTTTATGAATCTTTGCGATCGCCTTTCCTAATAACGTGCTAGTTAGCAAGTTTAGCAGTTAAATGCGGCTAAAGTAAACAGGCTCGTCACTCCACAGAGAGAAGAGAGGGGCGGGGCGAGCAGGGCTCATTTGCATTTAAAGGAACAATCCCTCAGAATGGGATGATTTTTGCAAAGCTCATTTTGACAAGGTAAAAAGGGTGTTGTTTTACAGAACCATTGAGAATTTTTAACCAAAGTATATTATAGACTTTTATTTAAGACCCTAAAGAATCATATCAACTTGTGGAAAATGGGCATCTTATGGCCCCTTTAACTAATATGTACTTACATCTAAAAATAAGTACAGTGTACTTATTGTGTTCATATTGTATTGCAGAACACCTTTGCTGCTGTTGAGGTGGGATACAGATAAGATTATGGACAGGTTTGGTGGTATGGGTTTAAGGGTGGGTTAAGGATGGGTTAAGGTGTAAGCGATGGGTCAACAGTGTAATTATAAATGTAATTGCAGAAACTAATTACAGATGTAATTACATTCAGTTATGTATTAAAATATTATTAAAATAAAATGTAAAAACACTTATGTATGTACATAATAAGTGCATTGTACCAAATTATTAATTTAAATGTAAGTACATAGTAGTTAAGGCCACCTAATATAAAGTGGAAACGCACCTTGATCTTTGAAATGTTTGCCCCTAAATTTCTCAGTTTTACCTTTTTCATAGCACTTTTTTTTTCCTGGCAAAGTTTACATTTATAACTCAAACTACAATACCTTTCAAAAAATACCCCCCTTCCAAAACTTGGTTTTGGAAAAACATACATAATGTATGTAAAACAACGATCTTGTTTTAGTTTCATTCTGAACATGACTGAATTTAACATGACAAAACAATACAAACATTGTTTTTAGAATGCTCATAAACTGGCCATCATAACACACTCACAGGCTAAATGTAACACTTTATTAACTTTATTTAGTGCTTAGGGTCTTGTCATGTATTTTAGGTTTAATTTGTTTAATAAACTTTAAGTTGACCCAGGGCCAAGGCATTTGCCAAGGAAGTTATGCTGTTTGTTGATTTATTATGATTATGTTGTTTAGGAGGGAAATACAGTCATTACCTTGGAATATATATATTAAATCTAAGGTATATTTATTGTGTTAATAAAATCTCAAATCTACACTATCCAAAAATAGATTAATGTGATGTTCTAATGCAATGGCTTCACAATATACTGTATGTTTATAAATAAAATCCTTAAAAATCTAATCTAGTATATATTTCTTTGTTTCCCAAGGACTGTTTTTAGATCAGAATGATCAGAATTTAATCAAAATGAAAATGGGAAATCATTAAAATAAAAATAATTGCACAATGTACAATACTTTTAATATACAAATATACAAAAATTTTGACATTACATTCCACACACGCACATTCCACACACACACACACACACACACACATATTAGTCAAGTGGATCAAAAAGTTCATCCAAGTTGTCCTAAGACTAGAACGGGTATTGTTTTGGTTTTAGGACAACTTAGATAAAAGGTTTTGATCCACTTCAAATGTTGACTACTGTATGTATATATATATATATATATATATATATATATGTATGTATGTATGTATGTATGTATGTATGTATGTATGCATGTATGCATGTATGTGTGTATTGCACATGTGAGCAATAAGGTACTCAGAGTCATGCTGTTTATTCACAATACAGCACGGCCTCGAGAACCTGCTCGGTAACACTTTTTTAATAACTTTCATTAATAAATCATTAACAAATATTATAGAATGTTTAACTAATAATTATTTAATACATATTCACATATCTACATATATGAGATAATGTTACTAGTTAATGTTAACTAATGAACTTATTAAACATTACCAAATGTTTAACAGATCATTATTTAATGTAAATCGAAATGCTTACAAATGTCATTAAACTTTTAATTCATATGATCATGCATTTGCATTCATATGATCATGCACTAAAAAAAAAAAAATAAATAAAAAAACTTCAAATGATTTTGACAGATGGTTTACAATAATTAAAAGCTTCATTAATAAATTAACAAACCGTATATAATGCTTAACAAATGTCAAATCAAACTTTCAATGCGTTTTAAAAATCTACAAATGATTTGAATAGTAATTATACAATGATTACAAGTTTATTTGTTAATGTACTTTTGAATGGTTAAAAATGTCATTAAACTTCCGTTTACATATTAGGTAATGCTCATTTTTACATTTACAAATGTTGTGAAAATATAGCTTAATTAGTTATTTTAAGCAGTTAGCAAGCTATTCATGTTAATATATTCATTGACACATAATCACAGTCTGTAAAGGTCATATATTTAGTCTTTGTTGTGAGGCTTCTACTATTTGCACATCTTAAATCATTTAATTGTTTGTTAATAGTTTTGCAGTACCCAAATTAAGTGGAAACTATTAATCAATTGTAAATGATTATAAAAATTAACTAATCATTAGTACCATTAGTATCATTTTGACACCTCAACAGCAGCGTTGTGCATTAACAAAAGGTTTTAATCATTGTATAATCTGTTAAAATTATTTTTAGATTTTCAAGATGTGCATGATGATATGAATTAGAAGTTTAATGCCATTTGTAAACATTTTAATTTACATGAAATGTTAATTATTGGGTAATGTTTAATACATTTATTAGTAAACATTAACAAGCACATTATTTCATGTTTCTAAATATGTGAATATATTAACTAAAGATCTGTTAAGCATTGCATAATGTTTGTTAATGATTGAATAATGAAAGTTATTATAAAATGTTACTGTCCATGATACCAGGATGGCATAATTAAACAATAAATAAATAATAATAAGGTTTTATTAATTGTATTAATATTATTAGTTTTAGTATTATTAGTTTTATAAATGTTATTAGCCAACCAAATGCAAAACGTCCATGTTCAGTGTAAATGACCAGTGAGTCTCCCTATCACTGTCATCTGTACCTCCGTCCATAGAGGGCGCTGCTGTCATAGAATAGCGCTGTGTCTGTATATTGGTGAACTTTCTAAGTGAAGCGTCATTCTTATCAGGGTTACTGAAAGACTAGAAACATGAAGAAACAATGAGCTTTTGAGTACACGGTTATCAAATGTACATTTAAAAAGGGTTTTCTCTACCTCTTAGCTCCTGGCTGATGAGGTATCCTTCAATTTCAATCTGTGTGTTAAACTTTGAGAGACTTTGAAGTGTTTGTTTAGCATCTCGTTAGTGCGTTTTAGCATATCGTTAGCATATATACAGATTTCAGATATCAGCGATAACCATTTAATTTTCTATTGTTTTCATTCATTGCTCTTTATTTGGTCATTTTATATATTTTATATTTTTCTCTCTGAATTGAGATCAGTTGTACCAAAATTAATTCATTGTTAACACATTTCGTATTGCACTCTAAAAGGAGATTGTTGTAATTTATAAAATCATAGAATCAAGTTATTCAGGCTTACTACAGTACAGTAAGTAAAGAATGTTTTGTTACACTATTAATTGTGTAGGCCATCTAAATTGCAAATATCTAATGACTGTTTGTTTGTTTCTTTTATTCAGCTCTTACGGTGTTTTTTGAAATTAAATCTTTTATAAACATCAGTCATCAAAGAGTAAAGTGCATCTGTTCAGCTGGGAATGCTACATTCAGCAAGGCTGCATTTAGTAAAAACAGTAATATTGTAAAATGTTATCACAATCTGAAATAACTATTTTCTGTTTGAATATATTTTAAAATGTGAGCCCCTAAAGTTGACATTCCCCACAGGCAATGCAAAGCCTGTTTTTTTCCACAACTTGGCACTGTACAGCATCTTGTTGTTTTCAGAGCATCTTTATCGGTTGGTGTCTGCGTAGACCTGTCTCATAAACACTATATGTGCGAATCGGTGGGCAAGGCTAAACAGGCAGTGATGTAGAAGCAGGCATTGATCTTCTTCTGCAGAGGCCTGTTTAGCCACACTATTACATCATAGAGTCATACATTCCACAAGCTATCATTTTTGGCAGACTGCTGTTTTTAGGCTAATGAGAAAGTTTTGAGTTCTGAAACGTTCAGGGTGTTTATAATACAGTGACCTCTTATATGTCATTTTGGTTTCTTAGTTCATGACCCTATGGAAGAAAATTAATGACAAATGTCTTTGAAACAAAACAGCATGTTGAATTGCACTAACTGAAAACATAATGCAATGAATTAACAGTGCTTGCATTTTAATGCCTTGTATTTTCAGGGCTTGCATTTTTAGGCTAAGTAGAAGTTTTGATCAGTGGTGTAGTGGAGGGTATAAACAAGTATATGGCGTTTACCCACTTCTTTATCAGTCGGCTTTGCATATAGCCACTTCCAAGTCTGATGCACATCATTCAGTGGTCTCCTGCATTAGCCAAAATCATGACAGTACACCACATCCAGTCATATGTGAGTAAATGCAAATATGCGCTAGAACACCCAGTAAATAGCTGCGTTTCCATTACCCTTCAAGATGCGCAAATTTAAATTGCGAATTAAAAAAAAAATACAGTGGAAACGCGTCAATTTCGCAAAAACTCCCATATATCGCAAGAAAGTTTTTACGTTTGCATGAGGTGGTTTTTCAGGCAATTCGAAAAGAAACATTTCGCAAAACTGCAATGGAAAAGGCTTTTTCACATTTATAGGTCACATGGCATATGTAAAAAGTCATATGATCATTCTTCAATGTACTATAAACTCCAAGAAACACTTCGTAGCCGCTCTCAAGTATAAGGGTCTTTCCCTGATATTAATGCTTAGACTATGTACGCTGCACGCATCTGCGGCATATATACCAGCAGCGTCGCACACGTTTCTGAAGCGGCTCTTCGCGCTGCTTCTGTAAATATAAACGCATACGACTCTTTCAATTAAATAAAGCCAAAATCCGTCCAAATCCCACCAAAATCCTTTACCATTACTTATCGCGAGAGGAACAAATTACGTTTTAGTCGCATAACATAGGTTAATGGAAACGTTGTTATTTCGCAATACTTTTTTATCGACATGTATAAAATATCGCCAAAGTTTTGCGCAAATCTGTAATGGAAACGCGCCTACTGATGATGCGGTCAGGACCGTGGCGCCGGCTTCCTTTGAGATATGTTTGATGATTGCGCCTGATGCGCCCGCGCCCACTCCGTCTCCCGCACTCCAGTCAAGGAGGACGCCGACAGTAGCTGCGTTTCCATTACCCTTCAAGATACGCAAATTTACACTGCGAATTGAAAACAGGCCTAATGTAAACGCGCCTACTGACAGATGCTGCCTGTTCATTCGCGAGAGCATGTCAGGGGGAGCCACGCGGAATTGAATAATAATAATTATTATTGATTACTGATTTAAATCAGTAACAAAAACAATACCTTAATAGGAAACAAGTTTTTTAAGATTAGAAATTTCTTAAACTGGTCAACCCCTGTAAACTTTTCAGTCCACAGATCCAGTAAACGAATGCATTCAAACAGTAGCTTCAAAAGGTCTCTAATACAGAGAAAACCCGACCGATTTCATCAGAGATTGCGGAGAGTCACGTCCAGGTGTCAGAAAAAAACCTTACGGGTCCGTTATGGGAAATATGTTTAACGTGCAGTTTTGCGCGTTGCATAACTTGCGTTCATTCTGATATCATCTGCATGTGTATATAGTTTGCATCATCAATGAGGTCGGTGTATTATGAGTTTGGTCTTTTAATGGCTATCATTATTC
>JAHKKF010529827.1:0-15470 GCA_019740295.1 Labeo calbasu | reverse complement strand
CTAAACTTAACAGATGAGTAAGTAACCCAGCTGCCTTAAAATTTTAAGTTGAATCAACTCAAATATCTGAGTTGTCACTTTGTATAATTTAATATGTCAAGCTGATTAAACTTTTTTTGAGCTGACTGAACTTAAAATTTTAAGGCAGCCAGGTAACAAGTTGACTCAACAAATTGTTTTTGTACAGTGTAGGTACCTGTATGGCTCTTTACTAAATATACATGTATCTAGAATACTGCAGGTCATACCTGCTTACTTATTATAAGTTTTTCATTTGAATAAATATTTAGAAATGATTAAACACTATATTTTTAAATGTGAAATTTAAAAAGTTAATAACTTACATCCTTTTTTTAATGATACTTGTATAAGTACACAAAACGAATGCAAGCAAATACTGGATTTAAACCAAGTTTAAAATGGTGCTAAAAAGGCATTCAGCTGCATTTTTATCCCCTTACATGTACAGTATATACATATAAATAGACATGGAATCCAGATCGCCACACCCTCCCGACCAACCCCCTCCAAAAAAAATAAAAAAAACTCACTCCAAGCTGAACTTAAAAGTTGGCAACCCTGGAATACTTCTATGCTTCTCAGGAAGTCATTTTTTTGTATAGAAACAAATAGTAAGTTCTGTTATGCTTTTATAGGCTTTTAAAATTATATGAATACAAAAATATCAGATACTGCATTTTATGTAAATACATATCTGTTGGCCAATTTAAATATTACAATTAAAAAAAAAAGTCTTAAACATTGTACAACAAAATGATCTAAGACACCTGGGTTATACTAAACTTAAACCACAAAAAATGGTTACTTTAAAAGTTTATTTCGAGTATTTGCCAAGGCAACATCTTTATTCACTTGATTTACCAAAATAAACTACACACACAACAAAAACACAACAACACAAAAACTTTAACTAAAATTAAAATGCAAAAAAAATAAATAAATAAATAAAATATGAAATTGCATTTGAAAAGTGTATAAAAACGACTATCTTAAGCATTTTTAACATTTTTGCAATTAATTTGTGAAGCATTATTACTGATAAATAAATATATATATATAAAGTTCTTGGCAAAAAGATATTGTATTTAATGTAAATATGTAGTGGCCAATTTAAATAACTACTACATTTTTTTAACCCTAACCCTAACAGTTACTAAATAGTAACTAAATGTTTCATATATTTTAACTGAAATGTACTTATATTTATTGGCCAAAAACTGAGATTTGATCCATAGTCAGTGTCTAAAAATGTCTAAAAATATACTGTACACGCTATCAGTGTACGTGTACAGACAGACAGACAGACAGACAGACAGATATTACAGTTTTGTATTCATAGTATAACTATTACTTATTTTAGTACTAACTCTAACCCAAACAAACAATAAAGGGAAATTTCACCTTGCAAGTAGCATTAATAAAATAATGTTTTATATAAAAGTATTTTTTATATTTTATTTGAGTTAATGTTTGTATTATTTCATATAATATATTTTATATATATATATATATATATATATACACACACATATATACATATATATATATATTTTTTTTTTTTTTTTTGGATGTACTAAAATAACTACAAATTACTAAAACTTTAAAACTAAAATTAAAATGAATTCATTCAAACTGTAAATAAAAACAATAAATACTCAGTGAATAACACTAATAAGTACTTAAAAACAGACGTGTGTAATCACTGATTCATCATCATCATCATCATCATCATCTTCCATCCAAAGCTCCTCATAGCAAAGTACAATAATGCTGAAAAACTGATCTCAGATCAGCATAAAGAGCTTCTCCTATGTTTATTCAAACCGACAGGCTTGATAAATTTACTAATAAGTTGTTTGGCCTGCAGAAGCGGAGGACGCACGAAGGACTCAGAGCTGCAAAAGATGACCCTGGTTCTGCCGGAGGAGCGGCGGCGGCCGCTTTGATCCGACAGCCATCAGAGATGAAGATTTATTACCCGTGACTGACCCGCGGCTCGTTTGCAGGTGTTCGGTGTCGAACCTTTAGAAGTTTAGCGTAAGTTATGTACAGAGGACAAATGAGAGAAACGGAGCCATCAAGTTTATATTACACAGTCCTTTAAAACTTATTGGACAATCCTTCAAGATTTCATCCTCAACTTAAAACGCTGTTTGTATTTCAAGCCAATATGAGATGGAAAAACCCTTGTGCATCACTTTTAGTCTCTTCATTTCAACAGCCATAAATGTTGAATATCACCTGACTCCGGGTCAGAATGAGTTCTTCTGAATACATGGACCATTTTTATTTAATTGCAGCTGACATGCAATAAAGTGTCCGAAACCATTTTCTGTAATAAGTCCTCTTTTTAAACAATGCTACAGAGTAGCTCTTTTTCCACAGTGTTGTCATTTTCTCAGAGTGCATGTGTGTGTCATGAAGCGTGACCCTGAACACTGACCTGTGCGATTGGTTTTTACAGGCCTTTTAGAAAATGCTCACAATCGGAAGAGAATTTGCAGGAGTCACTGAGAATTGGGAGAAAAATTCTGAGAAGCAGAAGAGTTATTTCACAAATGTGAGGCGTTTTCTCAGCAGCAGCGGGGAAAAGGCCAGAGAAGACGTTTAACAGCATCGTCTCTCAAAGCGTCGATCTGAATGGGGTGAAAAGGTCAGGCGTCCGTGTTCAGGAAATATTTGATGTGAATCTTTCTCAGCTACATGCACCGTCAGAAATAATTCTGCTAATAAGCATTTCTTCTCTTTTACAGCTTCACTTTGCTCATTTCTGTTGTTTTAGCTATTGATATACTAGTTTTACTTCAGATTTTTAATTAGATTTTATTTTTAGATTTTCTGTTTTCACTTTAGTTTTAGTCAAAATTTTGCTGTTTGCGATTTTTAAAATTGAAATAAGTTTAAGTATTTTTTTTATGCTTGATTTTATTTCAGTTAACGTTATTTCAAGCAACAAATATGAGGATTGGCAAGTTATTATAAGTATTAAAAATGGCTGATAAAAAGATCCAAAACAACTGAAGCATGAACCACGTTTTGATATTAATCCTTGTGAAAAACATACACTTAAGCATAGATTTAAAAGAGTATTTATTATGGAAAATATACACTTTAAAAAAAAAACACTTCAGTGCAAAATGAATGTAATGTTTTCAGACACTTTTAATTTAATTAAAATGCATCATAGTTTAAATTTATATTAAATGCAGTTATTTTTACCTATTTAAGCAGAACTTAATTACAAAAACAATGTGCTTTAAAAATATACTTAATTACTTGCAATACACTGTAAAAAAATACAATTTGTTGAGTCAGCTTAAAATAATTTGTTACCCTACTGCCTTAAAATTTTAAATTCTGTCAACTAAAATAAGTTTAGTCAACTTGAAATGTTAAGTTGTACTAAGTAACAACTTAGATATTTATGTTTGCTAAACTTAACAGATGGGTAAGTTACCCAGCTGCCTTAAAATGTTAAGTTGATTCAACTCAAATATCTAAGTTGTCACTTAGTATAATTTAACATTTCAAGTTTAATAAACTTTTTTTGAGTTGACTGAACTTAAAATTTTAAGGCAGCCAGGTTACAAATTATTTTAAGTTGAAACAATTTGTTTTTTACAGTGCAGTTCCACTTTAGCACAATCAAATATACTTAAGTATATTTTTATTTGGACTTCAGCACTACTTTTAAAGTGCGATTAAAGTGCATCAAGTATTAACTTAGTTGTTCCAATTTAGCAGACTTTAAATATACCAGTTTAATATACTAAAAGTACAATTACAGGGTATTTTTATTAAGTACATAATACGTAAATGCATTTGTTGTACACTTAGTATGAAATAAATGTATTTTAAAAACATTTTAGTATATTTATATTTTACTAGTAGGGATGTTGTGCTGACTTTAGTGACAAGCATTTAGAATTAAATAAAATATACTTGAATGTCCCTTTTATTAAAACTTGTACGTAATATTTGCAAAATAGGTGCAAAACAGGTCATGTGGAGAAGATGAAAAATAAAAATACATTTGGCCGGTTTGTGAGTATGAATGGGCAAACCTGTCATGAATTATAGTGAAAGCAATTGTTGCTGTCTACTATATTTTACTCACCATTGATGAAGACTGTTTTGGAAAATCATAAAACGAAACATTCAATCTTCTATACGAGTCTACAGGGAATCCTGTGAATTCAGGCCTTCATGTTACACATTTGAGGACACGACATAAAGCCAATACGACACAGAGACATTTCCGGTTTCTAGCGTTTGCTAAAGGTTAATCTCTCATGACAATGGTTTTTGAGGAAGGAGAAGGTAAAGCAGCTGAGGACTGTTTCATCACATAAAGGTTAGAACGCTTTAATAGGGACATTTGCATGTAATCAGCATGTCGGGAGATTAAAATAGGTATGTGAAGACATTAGCATGAATATGAGCAGATTTTGTTTCACACATGTGATAACTTCCTTTCAAATGTCATAGCTGTGACAAATTATTATTACTGGACCTGAAATAATCTAATTCCTTCCAGGGGAAAAAGTATTAATTTTATAAAAGAGCAATGATTTATAGACAGAGGAGATGAAATTTTACATGCCGTATGAAGTCTCTCTTTTATTCCTGTTTTCAAAGCCTTTATTAGCTTCGACATTTACTCACCCTCATGTCCTTCCAAACCCACAAGTGTTTCATCTTCTGTACAAAACAAAGAAGAATAAGGAAATTTTACATATATATACAGGGGTGAATCTAGGATTTTCATTTTAGGGGGGCACAGCCCCCAATGAGGGTATTATAATATATTATATATATATATATATATATATATATATACATATATATAAGAAAGAAAGAAGGGTATTATCTAGCGTAACAATCAACTATTTTTAAAAAAAAAAAATAATACAATTTATATACTTTTTAATGTCAAACGCTCGTCTTGTCTTACTCTACCTGGACTGTTTTTGTTCCGGTTCATGACAGTTAGTGTATGTCGAAAAACTCCCATCTCATGTTCTCCCTCAACTTCAACATCGTCCTATATCGCTGTTTTACCTTTTTTGTTAAGGGTGTTTGATCTTCTTTGCATGTTCACTTTGCAAACACTGTGTCGGTACTTCTGCAGCGATGTAGGATGATTTTGAAATAATTTTTGAAGTTGAGGGAGAAAATACATTTTTTGACATACACTAACTGTCTTGAGCCAGAATACACAGAGTTCATGGAGAGTAAGACAAGACGAGCATTTGAGATTAAAAAGTATTTAAATTGTATTTTTTTTAATGAAAGTGACCGATGGTTACGCTAGATAAGACCCTTCTTCTTTGGCTGGGATCATTTACAACTGCATTTGTGATCGTTTGAAGCCGCATTTAAACTGACTTTTGGAAGTTCAAAATCAGGGCACCATATCAGTCCATTATACAGAGAAAAATCCAGAAATGTTTTCCTCAATAAACAATTTCTTTACAACTGAAGAAAGAAAGACATGAACATCTTGGATGACAATGAGGTGAGTACATTATATGTGAATCTTTGTTTTGGAAGTGAACTTCTCCTTTAAGTATGCAAACCTTATTGCACATGCACTGGAATATGCATTATATTGGACATTAAATTTTCAAATGAAAATAGAAACATGATCGTTTTATAAAGTCAGCTGTGGTGTGACCAGGGGTGAACACAGCGAAAACTACAGTAGATGGGGAACCGATTGCTCCTTTTATGACAAAGAACGGCACAGATGCAGATATTATAACAAACTATTGATAAACACACCTTATCCTCACCTTGTTTCTCACTCTGTGATAAGGTGTGTTTATCAGTAACCGTCTGCGGACTGAAAAAGAAGAACGCGCTGAAAGACAGGAGGAGTCGATCAAGGTTTGCCGCAACTTTCTTATGAAATTTAAAGGGGACTGAGGCGATTATAAACTGGTGTACAGTTTATGGAGCTAATCGCAGAATTTTAGGGGGGGCTGTATGTGTGTGTGTGTATATATATATATATGTGTGTGTGTGTATATATAGAGAGAGAGAGAGAGAGAGACTAAATTGTCCGATTCTTTTTTTTTTTTTTTTTTCAGTTAAAAATTGGTTTAAATGCATTAAAAAGATGTCATATATATGAAGATTAGTTATTTGTAATTAAATGAAATTATCTTAAAAATAATGATTCTGATTCACTTGCTGCATTATTTGGCATGATTTCCAAAGTGTTTTGTAATCCTGTATTAAAATTGCAAAGCATTTGTATCTTTATTTCCATCATAACATACAAACGTCCATTTTATAAAATATCATGTGGTGCGACCATCAAGAAACTACCATTTTGGGACTTTTATGTTGAAATCCATTCAAAGACAGGACTTTGCATCATATAGCAATTTGCCAGTGATCCATGGAAGCATCAAGCAGGTTTGTAACTCTTTCATATTTGGAAAAAAAAATAACCTCTTTAACGACTTGTATGTAGTACCACATTTGGATATCATGTGGTATGACCTCAAAAAAACAGTATAAGTATTTATTTTTTATTATAAATTTCATACTGACCTTTTGTGGGAAGCTAGCTTGTTTTGTTTAAGTGGCCAATTCTGTGCTTGTAAAGTTTGACTGAATTTTAAATATCATGTGGTGCGACCACTGCAGAGTGTTTTCCATTATAGATTATAGCAGTTTTTGTGCTTTTATATTCAATTGATTGTTTATATACATAAAATACTTTATTTTAATATCATTTGGAACAGGTTTTTATGCAATTTGAGTCATTATAGATGGACATTTATAATAATATCCATCTATAATATCCAGATAATGTTTAATCTTTGTGCAATAAGGAAAAATGCAAAAAAATCATTAGAGCGTATCATTTTAGTTTGGTAATTTTGAATTTATTAGTAATTTATAATAATAATTATTTAATCTATTTGACCAGATTCCACTGACAAGCAAAGTAAAGTAAAATAAATGCTCGCCATAGGCAGCACGTTAATTCTAACCCTGAGGGTCAAACACAAACTCCAGATGTCATTTTCTACTGTAAGAAAGATGTTCATGCTGTGATCTCAGAATCTGAGCCAGCAACCTCCCGCTACTCTATACTGACCCTTTGCACAGACACGCCCCCCCTTAGTTACTGTTTCTATGTCTAAAAAACTTTTATGCCACACATCATGCAGTGAAAAATACATCACGGAGCAATGAGGACACTGACAACACGCCGACATACAAGACAGAGCTGGTAACTTCTGGTATGAAACAAAGTCTACATGTTCAAATTTGGACATTTTTTTTAAAGAAATTCAAACAACAAATTTCTTTAATGTGTCCTGACAGATCGCTGTAGTGTCTCAGTTCAAGCGGCACACGAGCCGATCATCTCTACATCTTTACTAGTTATAGCACCAAATAAACATGAACGAACATCAGAAGGTATCTTGTTTCATCTGTAAAACAATGTCAATACACAACATTTTTCAAGTTCAAGGCCACTGACTTTAATCTACTCTCCTGTCTGGTTTGTTTGTTAGACAAAAACCCATATTTGGCGTTATAATTGCTCAGATCGCCTGTTAAATCAAACTTCCGTCGAAAGGTCAATTGAGCAGCCAAGATTGGGCAAAGTTTAGAAATAACTGGGGCTAAAGAAATGCCTGCGCTTTTCACACATCTCTTTAAATAGATTTTTAATTACATAAGGTTTTTGTGTCATTTGGTGCGACCACTCGTCATGTGGTGCGACCAATAATAGAAATAACTGTATTAAAATAAAAATTAAATATCTAATTTCTGTAGTTGAAATATGAATCGCTGCTACAGAATGCTTTAGTGAATGGTATTTTTAAAGCATTTTCATAAGTTTTATGCAATTTACAAGAAAAAATGAGTCTGCTAAGTACATTTAAGACGACAACTCTAAAATTATAAAACAAAAACTGAAAAGAAATGCAAATACTTTGTTTCTAAACACTTTACTGAAAACATAAAAAAAGGACATGAATTCATTTTAATATAAATGACGGTCGCACCACATGACATTTTTTAAGGCTACGGCCAATTCATCAAGATGAAAACACACTATAATTAATAACTTAATTTTAAATTTTAATATGACTGTGTACACAACATTCTTAATGTTTGAACAGTTACAACCAATATTTTTTTTGTTGTTTTTTTTGAGTGGGGGGATTGTTCATGGGAAACTAAGCAGTATTAGCTGATACAGTATGTCTCTGCTCATGTTACTTATATGAAAAGACCATAATCATAAATATAGCAGCAAAACATGTGCTTCTGCTTCTGATGATAACATTTACAGGATCATGTTGAATAAACCTCTGAGCCATTCTCCAGTCTATCTGAGGACCTGCTTTCACACCTTCCCATGATGCTGAGAATCATGAATCCATATCATAACTGACACCTGCTGTCAAACACAGAGAAGCAGCTCGAGCTTCATGTGAAATTCAGTGTGTCAGTGATGTTCTGCAGCCATTCGCTCTTTTAAACACCTTATTTCAGCAGAAGTGACTTTCTGACTTGTGTTCGGCTGCGTGCCGATTCTCGATAAGAGTTAATCAATGATTAAACAGACCGACGACAAGTTTTATATTTCCTTTCCTCAAGCCGTGTAATAGATGTTATTAAAGCCAGTGACCCATGACAGCGAAATATGAGATCAGGATCCTATAAACTATGATGGGTTCCAAACCACAGGAGAATAAATACCACTATGAGCTTTGAAATGCATCAAAGATTCATAAAATGATGCTGATTAAAAATGCATTTGGGTTTACGTTGGGTTGTCACATCAAATTAAAGAGCAAAATCATATTGAGTAATGAAAAAAACATTCTTATTTTGCGGTGCAAATAACTAAATATTCATAAATCAAAATCCATTTAATTGAGAAGCAATATGAGAAGCAAAAAATAGATATTAATTTTGATTTTAATATTTATTTATTGAAAAATGCACCACAAAATATGGTTATTCATGTTTACAACCAGAAAAAAATTATTTGCCAAAGGGGTTATTTTTATTTTATTTTATTTTTTCAGGAAACTAGACTAAATTTCTTAAGTCATTTTGGTATCTTGATTCAAGAATCTTTACACATTTGTACTGGAACATAAAGGCAAAAATACTATAAGATACTTAGTTTTGCAGTGCAAATGCATTATAAACACAGAAACGCATGTGACGCATCAAACCTCAACACTTAAGGGGGCTCTAGAGTTTCCTTAACATGTCTTTGTCATCATTCAAGTATCTTAATATAAAAATGTCATCGTCCAACTAACTTTAATTAACATAGAGAGATTCTAGAACGAAAAACGAAGCATGGAAGACTGTCAGTCGGTGAGACGAGGCTGTAAAACACATTTTGTTAGCAGTGACAGTTTCATTATGATCTTTTGACTGCGTTCTACGTGAATGTGATGAGAGAGAAAGACTGAAAGCTGAAAATTGCTAAGAAAAATAATAGTGTGAGGTGAAGTTCAATTCACCAATGGTTTTAATGAGCTGATTCTTTTGAATGAATCACTCAAAAGACTCACTTTGGCCTCTTTATAACCAGCTGCCAAATTACAAAAACCTCAAAAGAAAAATCTTAAGATTTCTTAAGATAATTTCTAAGGCTTTCATTAGAATGTTACTAAGTGCAATTCTTATATATATATATATATATATATATATCTTAAGAACAAATGAAAGGCTTTACCTTTGGGGATTTAAAAGAAATCAGAGCTTATGCTAACTTTAAGAAGCTATTTTTGATTATTTTTAAGAACGTTCTTTTTAAGCATTTTGTTCATAAGTGTTATCTTAAGAATCTAAAGAACATTCTTAAGTATTTTTTGTGAATACAGCATATTCCTAACTTTTTTCTTTAAGTTAGAAAATTAGAAGAAAGCTGCTGTTAAGAAGAATTTAGGCCCCAAAACCATTAAAACCCTTAAGATTCTCATCCCTATAAAGTTTTCAAATATGTTTTTTTTTGTTTTGTTTTGTTTTGTTTTACCCTAAGAATAAAATGATAGACTTTACTTTTGGGGATTCAAAAAAAAAAAAAAAAAGAAAGAAAGAAATCAAAGGTTATGCTAAGTTTAAGAAGTTATTTATTTTTAAGAACTTTTTTTTTCCCCAAGAATTTGAGTTCTTACAAATTTGTGTGTTAAGAATCTTAAGAACATTAAGCATTTTTGTGAATACAACTTTTTTCTTAAGTTAGAAAATTGGAAGAACATCTTTGAGAATTTGAATGGAGTTTCGTCTTAAGATGAAGTATTTTTGTGAATATAACACACTTAACTTTTTCCCTCAAGTTATAAAGGAAGAAAACAGCACTTAAGAATTTAATTCCTAAAAATGTTGGCATCAGAATCAATGAACCGCTTGCCATTCGGATCCCAATAAAGCCAACAGAACCAAATCAAAACTGCTAAAACGTTCTTTGAAATATTCTTAAATATTTGTGTGAATATAACATATTAGTTTTTTTAAGTTAGAAAATTAGAAGTTTTAAGATCATAATTAAGACCTTAAGAATCTTAAAATATATCTATATCTATATATTTTTTTTTTCATTTTTTTTTGTGAATGTTTTCTTAAGTTAGAAGAAAAAGAAGAAAAATAAAGTTAAGAAGAACTGAATTCTGTCATCCTTATCAGAACTCAGTCAGAATATAAACCTGTTTAAAACATTCATTGAGGATTTTAATATTCTTAAATATTTGTGCGAATTTCTTAACTTCTTTCTTAAGTTGGAAAATGGAAGTTTTAAGAACATATTTTGAGACTGTAACAATCTTAAAAAAAAAAATAATAAAAAAAATTGCATATTTTTATACAATTCTTTTATACAACACATATATATATACACACATACATATACATTATATATATATATTTTTTTTTTTCTTTTTTTTTTGGCGAAATGTAACAGTATTTTTGTGAACATATTTCTTTTTTTTAATATAATTAGGAAATTTTAATTTTTAAACAACATTCTTAAATACGTTTACTACATATTCTTAGTTTTTTTCTTAAGTTATAAAATTTGAAAAAGACAGAAGTTAAGAAGAATTTAATTCTTAATGTTTTCTGAACCGATTCTCATCCCTATCAGAATCCAACCAAATACAGTACAAACCGGTGCAGAAACTCTTTGCTTGTACGGTACAGTCGCATATAGGGCAACTATAAGAGTTCAGAAGTAACAATACTCCAGCAAGTGAACTTTCTTAGAAATCTTCACCCTTTGCCTTTTCATAAATCATTCACTGTTGAAGGTTTGACAGGACAAGCTGAAAGACACAGCTGGAATCTGTATTCTGCTCCGAATCTGTGTTGAGCTGAATATTTGATCAGCCGGTGTATATATATATATATATATATACACATTTCTCCAGAAGGATTCATTGCACAGCGTCAATCAGCTGGTGAAATGGGCCGCGCCGGTTATGAAAATGAAAGGCCGTGCGGTTGGAATCATCGATCACAAGTGTCTTTCAGAATGTGACGGCTAAGACGGGACAAAGCGACGCACGCCGGACATGCAGAAGGCCTGGGACCCGAACCCAAGATGAAATAACAGATGACAGCCAACACAACAGGAAAGACTCATTTCCATTTCAAAGGACAAAGACTGGTGGAGTTTGATGCGAAGCTGCTCTCAGACTTCATGAGGAGAACTTGGGCTTTGTGGTGAAGATCTCCAGAGCGTCTCTTGGTCTGTCATAACGCCTGTGGTCTGTTCGAGCAAGTTCAGCGCTCAATGAACGGCCTGTGATTTAATATCAGATATGTCTGTTTCTGAAGAGAATCTCACTTAGTTAATTAAAGTCTGTTGGACTACTGACATTTTTATATTTAGACACCTGAGTAATGACACAGACACTTGAAGGAAACTCTAGAGTCCTGAGCTTTGATACGTCACAGAACATGCGTTTGTGTGTTTGCAAACTCAAGCGTGTTGTAGAAGCTCGTTTCTGCCACCCAATTAAGAAATAAATCAATAAAAATGTAATTGCTCACAATTTTCTTTCAGAATTCTGAGTTTGTATCTCACAATTATTTTTTAAACTGCAAATTTGTTTTCACAGTTGACTTTTTTCTCCTAATTCTGAGTTTACATCTTGCAATTCTGTTTTTATGAAAAAGGTAATTGCAACTTTATCTAACAAATTCTGACTTTTTTCCTTGGAATTGCGAGAAGAGACTAGAGACTTGCAACTGCAGATTTCAAATCTCAGTTTGTACTGTTTTTCTCTTAATTCTGAGCTTAAAGAATCAAAATTCAGTCTTTTATTTTATAGCATTTTTTTTATAACTTGCAACTTTCTCACTATTGCGACTTTTTCCTCTAAATCATGAGTTTACATCATGCAATTGTGTTTTGTATTTTTGTTTTGTTTATTTTATAAAAAAAAAAAAAAGTTAACTGCAACTTTTTAATCTCAAAATTAAAAAAAAAAAAAAAAAGAATTTTCTTTCTTCTTAATTCTGAGTTTACATCTTGCAATTCTGTTTTTATACAAAAAAAAAAACTAACTTTAGTTCACAATTCTGACTTTTTTCTTTGGAAATGCAAGTTAAAAAGTGTAAATCTCACTGTTTTAACAGTTTTTTCTGAATTCTGAGCTTACAGAATTGCAGTTCAGTTTTTTATAGTGTTTTTTTTATAACTTTTCTCTCATTATTGTGAGTTTTTTCTCTCAATTGTGAGTTTACATCTCGCAATTATGTTTTTTTTTTATCAAAAAAAAGGTAACTGCAACTTTTTATCTCACAATTCAGTTTTTTTTTCCGTTGAATTCTGAGTTTACTAATTCTGTTTTTATAAAAAAAAAAAAAGATAATTGTAACTTAATTGATAATTGTACAATTCTGACGTTTTTTCTTGGAATTGCAAGTTAAGTTTTGATCGCAAATTTTAATCTCAGTTTTTAATGTTTTTCTCTGAATTCTAAGCTTATAGAATTGCAATTCAGTTTTTATAGGTTTTTTTTACTTGCAATTTTTTCTCATTATTGCGCCTTTTCCCTCTTAATCATTGCAACTTTTTAATCTTACAATTCTGACTTCTTTTTCTCAGAATTGTGAATTACATCTTGCAATTCTGTTTTTATGAAAAAGGTAATTTATATATATATATATATATATATATATATATATATAACTTGCAAATTTTTTTCTCACTATGGCAACTTATTCGTCTCAAAGTTTACATCTCGCAGTTATGTTTTTTTTTTGTTGTTGTTTTTTTAAACAAAAAACTTGCAACTATTATAAGTTGCAAGTAATTGCAACTTTTTAATCTCACAATTCTGACCTTTTTTCTCTGAATTCTGAGTTTACATCTTGCAATTCTGTTTTTATGAAAATGTAATTGTACTTTTTCACAATTCTGACCTTTTTTCCTGGGAACTGCGAGTTATAAACTTGCGAATGCAGATTTAAATCTCACAGTTTTCACAGTTTTTCTCTAAATTCTGAGCGTACAGAATCGCAATTCAGTGTTTTTTTTTTTTATAGCATTTCTTTTATAACTTGCAACTTATTTCCTCTCATTATTGCAATGTTTTACTTTCAATTTTACATCCTGCAATTCTGTTAATATGAAAAAAAAAGTGATATTGGTGAAACTATCTTTTGCTTGTCTGTTTCGTGCAGAAATGATGATTCAGGACGACACCGACTCGTCCTGCACCTGTAACTCATCCGCAGCGGTTTCACCTGACCGCACTCCTCACTCAAAATAAATTGATCTAGCGGGTAACTTTTCTGAAGAGCTCACTGGGCTTTACTTCAACACCACTTCTGCTGCTGTCTGTCTCTTCACCTGTCAGACCCGTCACAGAATGAAATCCGGTCCCGATCCTCAAACACAGTGAGCCATGCAATATATGGGATTCAAGTCTAGTCACATTTCTGTATACAACAGATCATTTCAAAGGGGCCTTTACAGCAATAAACAGGAAAATAACACTGTTAATGTCGGAAAACTTATCAATTCTGAATTCAATTAATCTATAAAGCAGCTGTTGCAATTCTGTTGTTTTCATTTTAATGTAATTGCAATTCTCTGACAATTGTAAGCTTACATCTCACTATTTTGACTTTTTTTCTTAACGGAGAAGTCCACTTCCAGAACAACAATTTGCAGATAATGTACTCACCCCCTTGTCATCCAAAATATTCATGTCTTTCTGTCTTCAGTCGTAAAGAAATTATGCTGTTTGAGGGAAACATTTCAGGATTTTTCTTCATATAATGGACTTCAATGGTGCCCCAATTTTAATCTTCCAAAATGTAGTTTTGGAAGATTAATTATGTAGTTGAAATTATGTAGGCTTCAAAGGCTCTAAACGATCCCAGACGAGGAAGAAGGGTCTTATCTAGCGAAACGATCCGTCATTTTTTGTATTTATATACTTTTTAAGCAAAAAAGTTGGTGTAGCACAGACTCTGGGATGCGCGTCCATGACGCTACAAATTAGTGATGGGTCGTTCTTGAACGATTTGTTCATTTTGAACGAATCTTTAATGTGACTCGGGAAAAACGAGTCGTCTCGGGGAGTGATTCGTTCAGTCGCGCATGCGCAACGTCCTATTAGGTTCTGTACTGTCGTTCGTTCATCTTATGGGGCGTCACGTGATGAACGAACGACTCGAACCCCAAAACTTGTCAGATAAGAGGTGAGGTGAGCTAATCATAGACTAAAGACCCAGGTAAACAATGAATGAATCTTTTCTGTTTTTTATAACATTATAGTTTTGTCTTGTTTGTAGTGTGATCAGTGTTTGTGTAAGCAGTAGATGTGTTAGGGAAATAACATGTAACATTTTAATTATATTTTGCTAAAAAGAACGAAATGACTCGAAAAAAGATTCGTTCATTTTGCTGAACGAGACTCAAAGGTCTGAGTCGGTAAAATGATCCGAACGTCCCATCACTACTACGAATCACGTGTAAGTTAATCGTCTGTGTACTCCGGCTAAAAAAGGTAGAGTATGGTGAAAAACTCCATCTTATTTTCTCCTACAACTTCAGAATCGTCCGACACGTTGTACCTTTTTGTTTGTAAACAGCATTTGACTTACTTGCACTTTCTTAGTCTTTGCGCGTTCGTTTTGTAAACACTGGGTCTGTAGTTCCGCGTGACCTTTCGACATGATTCAATAGCACGTAGCATCGTGAACGCGCATCCCAGAGCCTGTGCTACACAAGCTTTTGTGCTTAAAAAGTATACAAATTTTTCTTTTTTGGAAAAAATGACGGATTGTTTCACTAGATAAGACCCTTCTTCCTCGTCTGGGATCATTTAGAGCCTTTGAAGCCGCATTTAAACTACATTTTGGAAGTTCAAAATCTGAGCACCAATGAAGACCATTATATGAAGAACAATCCTGAAATGTTTCCCTCAAAAACCATA